>CAJUYH010002379.1:0-40337 GCA_910591685.1 Galerucella tenella
TTCTATAAAAACTGTTAAAAAATTAAAGGCACATAACCTAATTCCAATTCTATAACGTCAATATTGTCAATATTTGAAGGGTCTTTTAAAATCATTCATTTTAACGGTGGTATAATAAAGCAGTGTTGAAAGATCGAACTTGATTCATTTGAACTATTTAACTCGCAAACTAGATCAATGATCCCCATTTCTAACCTCTAATCTACTGAAGTGACAGCAAAGTACATAGTATGCAGAGATGTTTAAGAACAAGTCTTTGACTATCATGCTAATCATGCATATGTTCATATATTGAATCTATGAGTGATCGGCAAGTTTCTTTATCAAGTCTGAAAAGCTTAGTGAATGTTTTATCAGGTAATTCGAAAGGATTTGAATTATCTCTCAAATTTCTCTGAATTCTCTTATACTGTTTCCTAAAAAAAATTGATTTGTATAATATATCATAACCCCTTTTAAGTTTTAGTCTATAGTAGGGGTTAAATTTTAACATATATTATTATGGGGCCTATTCTGTAACACTTCATCTAAAATTTAGAGGCCGTTAAAAATTTAACCAGCGCTAAAATCAAATCGGTATTAAAATAGCCTGTTAAAACTATTATTAATTAATTGCAAACCACAAGAAGTAAGATTGTTAGGTTATATTTGAAATAATTTAAATTAACAATCTTTATATATTATTCTCGGGCATAATTTAGATTACACCAAAAAAGTATTAGGGACTTGTGTGATTCCTTTCAAATACCTGCTGATTTATATAAAAGTATTTCCCTTTTCCAAGGAAGTGTCAAGAAAAATGTGAAAAAACTTTATTGTTTTTCAGTCGTTCTCGGCGCCCGTGACATTTTTTATAACATTATAACTATAATACAGGGTGTTTTCAAATGACACTTACAACGTTTGCATGTAGATACCTCTCGTAAAATTGGACAAAGTGATATAAGGATTAAGTGGTCTAGACTATTTACTTTTTGATATACGGGGTGCTGCAGCTATAAAAATTTAAATGTTTTAATTTGATAACTTTAAAATGGATGAATAAATTGATTTCACATTTGGCATGTGGTTTTTAAATGCAAAAGGGCATATTTTGAAGGAAAACATGTTTCAATTCTTGATTCAGTGGTGTACAGTTGGAATAATTTATTATCTTTCCCCTCCCATTTGTCACGCCACTGGCATTTGAAGCTATTTTTATTTTATTGTGTATTCCCCAATGGTTTCCACGTGAAAAACGCATAACCTTCACATATCAAAAAATTTGTAATTTTCAAGATATTTAATGTTTTTATGAAGTCTGTAAGATCACTTTTTACCAATGAAATTGAAAAAATATTTTTCATAATTTTTTTTAACAACTACCAAACTACTAATGGTTAGTGGTTAGAATATGTAACAGGAACTAATTTGCATCTAAAACGTTGGGAGGAGATTGTTGAATATACTTTCCCAAACTTGAGATTTTATTCACAAAAGAATAATTGATGACAATAAAAAATAAGATAATTACAAAGTTAAATTATATCCCATTCAAACATAATTTTTCACTAAGCAGCCAACAAATTACAAGAGATGGTATATTATGCAAACGTTGTAAGTGTCATTTGAAAACACCCTGTAGAACATATAATAATTGCATGCAAGAAACCAAAAACAGTTTATGTGGGTGGAGTGATTTGTGGTTTACCATCAAATACATATTATTATGTTTTTCTTCTATCTTCAATGACTTTCTCTTCTTTTTTATTAAAGATTAGCTATTAAATGACAAAAGCGCTGTTGCCAGATACTCTACTCGAAATTTTAAAGGAACCCTTTGAAATATATAATTAAGAGTCCTCTAAAATGTATACTTGCAGAATAACATTTCAACAACAAATTTTTAAAGGCCCGTTAAAAAATTATTTTTAATAGGCGTCTAATTTTTAAGGGATTGGTTACAGAATAGACCCCGGCTAAAATTAAGCTTCTTCCGTTAATATTTTAAAGCCTATGATGCATACAGAATAGTAAAATGAATTAATTTTTAAACATGCTTTAAAATTTAACAGCTGCTTTAGACGGTTCTTTAGTAGTAACTAATACGCTTACTTATTCTTTGATATCCTTTTATACTAATATATATATATATATATATATATATATATATATATAATTGAAGGGTAGTCTTTGCTGACTAGTTAGAAAGTAACTTCTGTGGAGATATTTTTAGGGAGTGCAGCAATAAAACGTATAAGTGTACTCTTATAAGTATTTAATCCAAGCTTTCGAGTGAATTTTCACCCATCATCAGGGAATCTACATAAAAATATATTGTTAAAAATTTGAAATGTTTTTTTAATAATTTTTTACTTACAAACTTGTTGAGATTGTAACGTGAATATGATAAAGTTAAAACATTGATGGCCATCAGCAACACTAAAAACTATGTCTATTTTTTAAAATAACACTGGTCACATTTTATTACTGTTTTTAAAAACTTATTTTATAATTACTTAAAATACATTAAAATTCATTTTGTTCAAGTTAGGTTATCAAACCACGTGCTTGAAATCTCAACAGCACACTGACAGAATGACAGATACTTTTTAAATTTATTATTATAGGTTATTAAGCCAGTTGGCCTTTACATATGTGAACAAATAATATTTGATCTGAATTATTTTTCAATGTAAATACACTTACTTGAATATATATATATATACTATAAGTTTTCTCATACCAGTTTCCAATATTCTCTTTTAATATTTTTGCTTACTGTAGTTATAAAAATATCAATAAGATAGTATTTGATTCGAAATACAGCAAACAAAAACGAAATAAGAGTGATTTAAATTAATACTTAATATATCGACGCAAACGAAATCTAATCAAACGTATATCATGAATTACGGTAACGGTATTTCACTCAAAAATTTCATGTAAAAAAACACTTTATATGGCATGATGATAGAATCGATGTTAAGACCTCGAATAGAAGCATGTTTAATCAATTTTTATGCAAGTGAACCAATAGATTGAAAACCACAAGCGTGAATAGGTTTGTAATAAAGATATAAATTGCATCTGTACACTGTAATAATACAAAAATATTTTTTCTTTTTATTTGTGTTAGTTCTTTGTGGTTGGGAAACTTCATTACAAATGATGTGCTGCTTTATTTTTTATAGCCTTTGTACTCCAGGACGTTGGATAAATGATTTTTCACCACTCAAAAACTCTGTTTTGGGTATTTGCCGACCCGGGAAACCTTTTTGAAAATTTGTCCGCGGGCTAAACACAGCCGTCCTAGATTAGCGTTCAGCGCCCGTGTCACTTACCTCTAAATTCGTATTTTGTCGAAAAACGGGACAAATACTGGTCGAGATGGTTAAATACTCACTCGCCCATAAAAGTAGACTATAGCTTAGGTTCATTTCTATATCTTTCTTTCATCTCTCAGATCATGCCTGCTATAGTCTAACATTTGTTTGGATATATTTCTCGAAGGATGTATAGACGCCTTTGAATGAACCAATCCAATGTCAGAGGTCATTCCCAGAATACTGTTACTTTCAGTGTCCACTAGCATGAGCGTTCCAAGTAAGTTTCATAAAATATCTAGGATAATCCCCAAATATTTTACTTCCACTGCAAATGGAATAACCTCACCATTGTAGGAAAGTGGTGGAAGATCTTCCAACTTTCTTCTCCTAGTGAAGGGAACTGTTACAGTTTTGCCAGGGTTAACATACATCTGTTCCCTCTGACACCAACTGTGACAAGGTCGTCTGCATACGCTTGCAATTCTACACCTCCTCTTTCGAGAGCGCTAAGCAAGTTATAAATCAAGAGTGACCATAGTAGGGGAGATAGTACTCCGCCTTGGGCAGCCCCTGGAAACCTTAAAGCTAATGGTCTCGTCCTAAAGAGATGTAGTGGCTGTCCTATTTGTGAGCATGGCATATATCCAACGGGTAGTGGTTGGTTTGATGCCCTTTTCAGTCAAAGCTGAACTAATGGAGGTCGGTAGTGCATTGTCAAATGCTCCTTCAATGTCAAGAAATATGGCCACTGCAATCTGCTTGTTGTTAAGGGATTGTGTGATGTTTGTGTTGAGTAACGCTAAATCTGTTGATTTGCAGGTTTGATATAGTTTGGCAAGTTTATCTGTAGCTACGGGGCGTCGGTAAGAGGGGAGGAAAAACATGGCATATATCTGTCAAACGTACAAATGGCGTACGGTACCTATTTTACCAAGTAAAACTGAAATTACAAAGGTAACTGACAATAGAAACGCCACTGGATAAATCAATATCAGTCAATTGACGAAGTGAGAGGGAAGAATACGCACGCGCTTGCCAATAAGAAGTCAGCTGGTCCATAAAAATCACCAATTATGTAATCGGAGTGTGTGGTCATTATGGTTTTCGTACAACGTTGCCAGAGCTTTAAGAATCCCATAACAAATTTGGAAAAGTGTTCTCTTTTAATATTCATAAATTGGAAAATAATGTTAATAGAATGAATCCAACGAAACAAGCACATTATAAAATGAACGTTCAATCATATTTTTAATATTGTTAATAATAAAAAGACTCATTTATAATTATTATCACTACATAATCAGTTCTTCTATTTTTTCATAGTTAAACATGGCAATGTCGAATATTTCGACTGCATTCCTTTCACGGTTTCAGATAAACTTGCCAAAGTATAACTATATTGGTGGATGCTCAGGGGTGAATTATTTAAAGCTACTCGCCTGATGTAGCAATCCAGTGCTTTTTCAATTCCTTTAAGCAGGAAAGATGTTTGGCTAATTGGTCTGACCGATTTAGGGTGTGGGTCTGTGCGGCCCACTTTCGGCATATAAACCACCCGCCAACCAACTGGATGGTATGTAATTCCACGCCAGACTAGCTCTATACAGGTTAATGAGGATGGGCAAAAGCAATTCCAGTCCGTTTTGTAGCAGAGCTGGAAATATGCCATCCTCACCGGGAGATTTGAAAGGCTGAAAAGATTTGATTGCCCATTCAACCGCCGGTGCTGTGATGACTTCCTTGGCGGTCTCCCAATCGATCTTTTTTGGCCGCCTTGCGCCCGCAAAGTGCGAAGAAGTTGGCTAGAAGACGCAATAATTCTCAACTTCGCAGCTAGTAGTGGAAAAACTCAAATATTTTCCGCCTGGTAAATTCTACAATCACAATCATATAAATAGGATGCCGTCAATTACCTTCCGGTCTCAATAACAATTACTTTAAGATGGAAAAAGGTAAAAAAAATTTGCACATAAAAACGTTATTTGGGATAAAAGTCACGACTTTCATTAATAAATATAAAAAATATAAATCAAGAGGGTTGCCGAGCTGCAATAGGGTCGCCCCTAATGGAATGAAGATGAGGAATATAAAACGAAAAGAACAGAGATGTATTTAGCTAGATAACATCACTCAGTAAATAGAAATTCAAGCATTCTGAACCATTCATATAATTTTAGTTAAAAAATAATTTCTTTTTTACCGGACGCTTGCAACTTCTTAAGAAAGTGTGTGATACCATAGTATATACTATGATACTAATTTGAATGAATTATTGATTGATTGGTTCAAGACATCGGCACCTCATGCACCTTTATGCTTTTTATGTTCTTGGTTGTACTGTTTATGTGGAGAGAGCAGTAGCCTCTATAAGTCTCTTTTCTCAAGGTCCATCTTGGAGAAAACTTCCTAGGATTCTATATTTCCAATGAGACAGTGCTTCACATTCGAAGACAAAGGATTTTCTGTAAAAAATACGAGAGTAAAATTGAACATATATTAGTTAAAGCTCAAGTTATACCGCAGTTAAATTTGCTTTAATGGGCAGGTTCATTTCTGTTGACAACAAAGCTATGTCTCTCCCTCTTTGTCTCTCTTTCTCTGAAAAGCGTCGGATTGTAAACGATTTTCAGTATGTTCACGTTTTTTTTTATCGACACTCGTGTTCACTCTTATATTAGTTCCATTATTGCTACTCTTGTTTAATTGATGGCTTTTTGTATGTAATTTTAAAATATTTTTAGTCTGCCAAATGTATTAATCTTTATAAAATTTTTATAGTACGTCTATGATGGATGGAAAGCTTTACTAATAAATAAAACCCCTTTAAAACTTTGAAGTACGACCGCGAAAAACGGTATTTTAACAAATATAATTTTAATTTAATTAAATTTAAACCCCCTTTAAAAATGGGGAGGATAATTCCAATTTACTAATAGTAACACTTTAATTCTCAACAAATCAGCAAAACAATACTTAATTATTTTATAAGATGCTCAAATTGACTTCCATTGGTTTCCATACAATGATACAATCGAAATAAAAAGTCTAGTGGGATTAAATCAGGTGATTCCAATAATGGGCCTCGTCAACCAGTCCTCTGAGCAGGAAATGATTGGTTTAAAAACCGTGTTACATCCAGATAGTAATGTGGAGATGACCCATCTTGTTGAAACGGTAGCAAAGCGTCTGAATGCTATTATCATTTTCTAGTATTCGGGGTCAATAGCGTAATGGGGTAATTGTAGATAATACTCAACATTTAAATTTGGCTTAATGAAATATGGTCCAACATACGGTCTCCAAAAACGCCACACCAGATGTTCAATTTTTGTGGTGTTCAACTATGAAATTCCCGCATTACGTCTATGAGTCATTTTCTGCTCAATATCTACACTATTTAATGCAAATGAACATTCGTCGGAAAAGCAGATATTGTACAATAAAGCTGTAGACGCCAGTCGAAATCGTCTCCATGTAGCTCTTGGACTAATTTAATTTTGTAAGGATGGAATTTGTGTTTATGTAAAATTCTGATAATACTGCTGCGAGAAAAACCAACTGCATGAGAAATTTGCGATATTGACTGTTGACGGCAACTTACATAGGTTTTTTGTTAATTACTCGTGGTGATTGGTGTTTTTTATTTGCAACTGATTCTGATTCAAAATGTTTGTGCATCAATTCAGTTACCTATTTATGTGTAACATTTCTTCCGGAATGAGCAGTATTAAACTGTCTAGCTGTGGCTCTTGCAGATTTATTGTTTTAGTAGTATAGGCAATTTACATTAACTGAAGTGACACAACGCGGTAGTTTTTGTAACTGCTAATGCAAGTATACCATAAGTATACGATCGTGTTTTACAATGCAGCAAAGATAGAAAAATATAAAACAGAGAATAAGAGAATGCGAGCAAAAAATGTAAATATAGCCGATCGTCGCTGTCACCTTTTGTAACGTTATATTTGGCAACTGTCATTGGAATATTTAAATATCTACCGGACGGCGAGTAGCCAGTCCTTTTTCCTTACCATGTGATTCTCGTCGAGAACCTGTAGCATCGATCATCGCTGAATAATCTCCGTTGGTGAGGATCAGTATACACTGATATTGGTCAAATATTTCAATTCTTGAGAGAAATTAAGAACACACTACCAATATGTAAATTCTTTCTCGAAGCGGAGCATGTGAACAGGAAAGGGATACGCAACGTATGTCCATTGCTCATCGCATGGTTCAATTTAAGAGCCAGTGGTAAAAATGAGCTTTTTTTCTCCTGTGAACCATGAACCGATAAGGTATTTGGTAAAAAAAGTTAGCTCGCGTTTGACAGTTTTGTACGGGAGTCCCCAATCCCGGAAAGTCGCATCTTATAAATAACACAGTGTTTGAAAAACGGAATGAAATAATTAATAAATAAAACTCTATTTACACCGAAACACAGTGTAAAACGTATTTTTATAATAATGTTTTTAACAAACAAACACTGTCTGCTATTGGCTGTTTCATTTTTGAAAGCACAGGATATGAAAATTGTTATTCCAATTTCATCGACAAACAATGTAAAATATTTCCACGTCAAATACAATTATATATATATATATATATATATTATCAAAAAAAGATGGTCGAGTTTCATATATATTATATATAAATATTATATTATTTTTTTCTAACTTGCACAGAAGGTTACGTTTCACTCGTCTCGTAAAATATGACCTTTAAAAATGGATCAACGTGAAGGTGGATTTATTAAGTACCTGCACTGGACTTTTAATTTAATACAGGCTTACAATATGTCTCAGGGTTATAGCATTCAAAATGTGAAATTCAAATTTTGCAATTAAGAATATTTATTGAAATAATGATTGCAAATGTTTATGTTAAGGATAAAAGTAACCGCAGCTGTTTCTTCGAATGCAAATACATTACATTTTAATTGAACATTCATTTGCATTTTGCTTTATCCAAAAAAAAGATACCTACAGCATCTTGCTACCGTATCTTGGACTAAGCGCCATTATATTAATCTTAACTCAAAATCCGATCAAAAGCGCGTGATAATAATATTAGTTTAATATTTCCAAAAGTACAAGAAAGATATGGAGGCTGATTAGCACTTTGGAATAGATACAGATGTTTTTTAATTTTGGAAGAGAAAACATGAAAAAAAAAATTAATACAGCTCTGTTATGATTTTGTCTCGGTTTCGTCGAAAGAGGTCCAGAATTTCCTTCAAGGCGTTGATGTGTTGGCTGAAATCACGAGGTCACTCCCTCCTTAGATAGATGGATAGATTTTATGAGGTGGCTTTTGGCATATTCCACTGCGACCTTTTCAGATCTATTGTGGTCCTCTAAACTCTAGATTACATTCTCCAGCTCAACTCTTTTTAAATAGTCTATTAGCGTGGAGACTAAACATTTCATAACAACCAGAAACAGACTCCAGATGGCTTTAAATGTAGTAACAGGCTGGACTGTAAAAGAAGGACTACGCATTAGCCCTTCAAAAACACAGATAATTGCGTTCACCAGAAGAAGGAAAAGGGAAGGACTTGGCCCTTTGACGCTTCAAGGTGAACCAATACGATTGTCGAATGAAGTAAAATATCTTGGGGTTATCCTAGACCCAGGCTTAACTTGGAACCGACACCTTCAGCACGTGATCAAGAAAGCTGAGGTGACCTTCATGGTTGCCAGACGCACTTACGGCACTAAATGGGGACTTAGACCCAGCATGGTACAAAATGGTTGTCATTCCCATGATCACATATGCATCTCTGATATGGTGGCCAAAGATCAGACAATCCTCTGCTATGCTAAAACTAAGCTAGGTCCAAAGACTTGCATGCATTGGATTTACAGGGGCAATGAGGACTACTCCTACAGCGGCGCTGGAGACAATGCTAGACCTTCCTCCGCTACATTGTGTCATAATGTGCGAAGCAAGGGCAGCACTAACCCGACTGGAGAAAGCATCAGACCATGACGTGGCACATGGGAGAGGACACACAGATATAAGTCATGTGGATGATGACATTTCATCAAAGATCGAAAGGAGCTTGAGGAAGAGAACGCACCACCACTTAGTAGAGCGAATGAACTGATCTGGCATACAGACGGATCAAAAAATTGGCTCGGCACCGGAGCGGGCATATACAGAAAGACGAGCAAATATGAAGGAATCGTCTCGCTTGGAGAATACGCCTCGGTATTTCAAGCAGAGGTCTATGCAATACTTGCATGTGCAAGGGCAAATAAACAACAACAGGCAGATCAGGATCTACAGTAACAGCCAAGCTGCCCTTAAAGCACTTCAGAGCTATAGGGTGACATCTCGGCTAGTATGGGAATGCGGCGAAGAACTTAGAAGACTGGCGACTCGGAACAGTGTAACACTGGAGTGGGTCCCAGGTCACAAAGGAATCGCATGCAATGAAAAAGCTGACGAACTCGCAAGAGTAGGATCGTCAACTCTGATGAACGGACCCGAATCTGCTGTGGGCATCCCCAGATGCTTAACGAGGTCATGGTTAAAAGGGTGGGTGGAAGAACAACACAATAAACACTGGAAGAATACGCCCAGGCAAATACATGGGAAGAAATTCATAAAAGAACCATCAGAAAAAGTAGCGAAAGAACTGCTCTCAATGAGCAGGAACAAACTACGCACCATAACGGGGCTACTTACGGACACTTTCCCACAAAGGAGCACCTAAACAAAATAGGGCTGTATACGGGAGGCCTTACATGCAGAAGATGCAAAAAGGATACCGAAACAACTCTGCATATACTATGCAACTGTGAGTCGCTGGACCACAGAAGACTCCAGAAGACTTCTACAACCAACCAGCAAAGAACCTGTATGAGCTAATACATGGAATGGATTGGCTGAATAGGTTGTAGTCAGAACACTAGGAGTGTCCACAATAAGCCCAGGAGGCTGAGGTGGTGCCGGCGAAGGGACGGCTCCATTTGAAAAAAAAACCTTCCATATATAGCTCTCGCCTAATGTAAAAAATCGCACATTTGCCAGGCTATAGCACTGACATAGAATGAGTTCTGCCGCTTCTCTTCTAGGTGACAAAACCTGCACATACCTTCGTTTGTCAATCCCATCAGCTTCAAATGCCCTTTAAATGCTTTAAATGCCCCGTTAACAGACCCACTACAGCTTCGACAGTTTTCCTATCTTTGGCCATCAGATCTGCTGTAAATTTTGGCGAGTGTTCTAATATTTTGGCGAGTGTTCTAATATGTTTCGCTTGCCTCTGCCCTGGTGGACGACCCACTTCTTTGTTTCCCTTCTTGTTATGGTTTTTGCAACGCCGCAGAAGGGTTACGGCCCAAGTAATGGCATCCGCTTTTTCGTTGCCCTTATGATCCTCGTGCCCCGGTACCCAGGCTACCGTAACATTGCTACGCACACCCAGTGTGCTTAGGGCCCGCACACAATCCCATACTAGCTTAGAATAATTGGCCTCTACGGAGTTGAGTGCCTTTAGCGCTGCTTGGCTGTCTGTGAAGATGGCAATTGAACGATATGTTCTCTTCTGCCTTTTAATTTCTTTCACACAGTGGAGAATCGCCGTCATTTCCGCCAGGAAATTTGTGACATTCCTTGATAGGCTTACTGGGAAGGATATCCCTTGCTTTAGACATGCTATACCGGCTCCTAAGCCGTCTACCGTCTTTGACCCGACTGTATACCGAAAAACATCCTCATGTAAGGGTACACCTTTTTTTCAGTCTTCCCTGTTGGTATAGTTACTTTGAACTTATTATCGAAGCTGTTTCTCGTAGCTATTGCATCGATGGGCTGTCCCTCCTTAAGATCTAAACTAAATTTTTTTACCTTTGATCATATAATTTTTAACGCCAATATTTCTATAATGAGAATATATATTAGTTAATTTTATTTCATTGAAATAATTACTGCGCTACTCAAAACTTAACCTTTTCCTGTCACTCATTATTGACTTTTAAAGGATTAATATTTCCTTATCAGATCTTTGATTTTTTTACGTTCATACCCTGTAAGACACGTCGAGGTCGCCTAATATGAAATCGAATAATTATTTTGTGAATTTTATAGGAAACGGATAATTAATTTAATTCCCAAGATTTATTTCCCTACTCTCTCCTTTCCGACTTTTAATTGCGTCCAAAGAAATCTTTTCGGCAAATATTTCGGTTATGAACGAATCCGCGATAATTGTATTATTAACGTTATACTTCTTACGTTCTCTTTATATGTCGTAATCTGGCTGTTCAAGGGTGAAAGTCGAAAGAGAGAAAGTACGGAGATTGTCTTCATTGGTGTATAAACATCTTAACCTAAATTAACATATATATTCGTGAAATAGGGTATGCTGTATTTAACTAGTTTCAATTAAGTTTCAATTAATAGGGTATGCACCGAGATCCAGTGAGCTACTAAATGTCCAAAAGGCTTAATCGCAGTGGAATAACTTATTTGTAATGTTTTTTTCACACAAGATATAGAGATAACAACACCTTTAAATATTACCTTCGCCACTGTTTCAGTTCCTTCTCTTCCATCCGCGGATTTACGCGAAGGAATTATACGGCCTTCCCGACTACTTGAGCCTGTATTCAACTAATTACAGTATAGCTGTTGTAATATTTAGCAAGATTAATCGTTTACTGGTATGAATTATCCTAAGTAGACATTTACATGCAAATGTTCGCTATATATTTCGCTTAGACCTCTGGTGGAAATAGCCACATTAGCCAAGGTTTAATAATATTTGCGAATGATTTGTCACAGTTGAAAAATGTAAATGAATAATATACAACCAAACTTAGTTTTGATATACAGAGTGACCCAATAGTCTGTAAACGGCCAATTATCTCGTAAATTGCTAGTCCTTATTGTAGAAAATTTGGGGTGCACGTATTTTCGGATACAGAGATTCCGGATTTGATATTTGCAATGTTGCCTTGTTTATTCAGTCATTATTGGAATCTCCTATTCAATACGAGTTTGACCATATTTAACACCTTATCTGGAAGGTCTTGAATACATAACAGTGCAAAATATATAAATATGATAAAATTTAATTGTGGAATGTTGTGATTTTGACATTTTTGTTCACTATTTACATCATTAACTAATACTGACAGTAGATTGATGTGTTTTCATCATCTTCCAAAAAAAAGACGGCCCTTCGGATTTTCCAATTATCCAGTATTAACGAGTTAGTAGGCGTTATTTTTGAACGATTTACTATAAAGAATCAAATGAATCAAATCAATCAAACTTCACACCTTTGTTCTTTCGGTTTTGTCCTCGAACGTCAGCATCGGCTTTGATTATTTTGGGAGAATTGTAGAACTGATTTACTGTTCCGTCGGTTCAAGAAACAATCGATACTCTCCAGTTTGGAAAGCATAGGCGTGGGTAGTGGAAGGAATACGACGTACTAGCCCATAATACATTTCTGGGAATAAGGGAGTGGACAACGGAAAATGATAATACAGATTTAGTACTTATGTGAGTTGTTTATGGATGAGAAAAGGTAGAAAATGTTTGCTCACGAAATACTTCATAATAAAAGTAATATAGGTTACTTAATTAAATTAGTTCGTTTACATCTAATAACTAAGCAATCCAACAACTGGGTCTAAACTGGTGAAAAACTGTAAAGAATCCCTTAACATGCTGCCAAGAGACAACAAAGTTTATCTAATATGAGTGCCGGTACATGAGGGGATTGCAGGGAATGAAATGGTAGACCAGTTAGCCAAATAAGGTTATAATGGAACCTTCACAGGTCCGGAACCCTTTTGTGGAATCACAAAGTATTACATAGGACGGGAAGTGTGGAACTGGCTAGTTAAGGAACACCAACTCAAATGGAGGATGACACAAAGACACCTCCGTACTAAGGTTTTACTGGAGAAGGTAGACAAGGAATTCTCGTTCAGGCTGTTGAAACTGGGAAAGAGAAATTTGAAATCAGTTACCGACCTGGTGACTGGACACTGTACCCTGAAGAAGCATCTGAACAGGATTTGCAAAGTTAGTGGGCCTATGTGTAGATAATGTGAACTCTACGATGAAACACCTACCCGCATACTCTGCTTCTGTGAGATCTTACAAGGACTCAGACAGAAGCACTTTGGAGTGGGAATAATACAACCATCTCAACTACTGAAGATCCCTCCCTCCAGTTAAACCTATAAACCTATATAGAAGACACGAAGTTTCTGAAATGGAAGTAGGTAGATAACATGGATAATGGTACAAAGATTTAGTTCTAGTGCCTCTGTTGAGCACAACCAAAACGTATGAATGAATGAATGAATGAATCTAATAACAAATGTAGTGTAACAAAATGGCCAAATGAAAAGAATAGTTGAAAATACATTTTATTAGGCATTTACTACGTGTAGAAGAATACAAACAGCCAAACCCCCACACAGGGTTGCCAGGTCTACTGAATTTTCAGTAGATCTACTGATTTGCCTGTTGATCTACTGATCTACTGAAACACTTCATAATCTACTGAAAAACTGAAAAAGTTTATGACTCGTATTTATTATTGTAATTACCTATTACTATTAATTTTTAGTTAATCACATACACACTTATATTATGCGTGAACGCTTCATAATATTATTATAAGTTGATAATACTTCAGCTGACAGTATCATGCCACTTGTAAAACATTTTCCAAATTTGGTTTCGGAGGATGAATTCCAAGTGGTAGATAATGAGTGGCGATTGCTTCGAAATATAGATTTACATTTCAACTGTGATGTGAGTGTAGAAATATTCTGGTCAAATATTGGAAATATGCTCTACAGTGACAAAACTCCGAAGTTTCCATTTTTAAGTAGGTTTATTTTCAATTTGCTAATCTTACCACATTCATCGACGAATGTAGAAAGTTTTCTCTGCGGTGAGCCTGGTGAAAACTAACGAAAGAAACAAACTTGCAACATCCAGTATTGTGGGAGGACATCTTCACACAAAAAATTATTTTACGTCAAGAAAATCAAATTGTACAAATGTTTACTTCACCCAAGATGTATAAATTTACATAATAATGATATGTACCAACCAAAAAATAAGGCTTCTTACGTTTAATATTTTTTATTTTTTTTTTGTATTTCAGTTGTTTTTCTACTATTTGTTTCTTTTTTTATGTGATATTTGTGTATATTTTATTAGAGAATTTTGTATATTTGTTTATTTTTTTATAAAAATGTGTTCTTTTGTTAGTGTTTCAAGGGAATTATGTTAACATTTTTTTATTGATCTTTTGGGGGCAAAATTTCGTGACCTTCAAACTGACGTTGACAGATAACGGATCAAGTTACACTGAGAAAATTGTTGAAAAAATGTAAATTAAATGTTAACTACACGCAAAAAAGTGAAACCAAAGAATCTCAAATAATAATTGTTTATTTTTATTACTTGTTTCGACAAAGTTTTAATTGTTAAACTCAATTTGTGAATTGTTAAAGTTAATTTAACAGCTCAACAAATATTGTGAAAAATATATAAATATAAGTTTTAGCTTCTGTTTTTTAGTAGGTATAATATATAGGTATAATATATAGGTACCATCCATTATTAAAAATAATTAGCTATTGCTTAACCAAATGATTCTTTTATGTTTTTATGTAGCACTATATGTAGGATAGGGTGAGTCTAAAACAATACAATAATAATAGATTATATATTTATATCAGATAACAATAGAAAGAATGTCAGTAAATGATGATAAAAAATTACAATAAGTATGGTGCTTGAATATAAAATTTTTATTATTTATATATTTGAAAGTTACACTTCACCAGATTCTGAATTAAATTTTACACCCAGAGAAAATGTACCTACTGATATCTGTGACAAAGAAGTTATAAAAAAGAAGCGATAGTAAACTTTTCTCCACAGATATCGAAGTTTTGTTGTGTTTTTCAATAATTCATCCATCACTTGAATCACAGCCACGAATTGCACAAGTTTTTGGCGCCATTACTAACAAATGTAATTTTGTAAACAAATTTTATCGTTCAAAACACAAAAAAACATGTAAATAATCTTACAAAGCTTACAACAAAGAGAATTCTTTGGTAAACAATAAAATAACATGTCATTGACAGATAACGGGCTTAAAATGGCAACTGTCAGACATGCGCACTCAGAAAATGAATGGTGTATTCTGTGGTTGAGCGCGAATTTTAAACTAATGACATTTAAATTCAAATAATTTTATCTTGATTGGTAATTTCAAGCAGCAAATATGTTAAAGATAATCTCCTGGGAATACAAAATTATATTCCACAAGTTTTTGTTGAACTATTATCTCTCGATTCTCAAAATATTTGAATTAGTCCATATATTATTGACCTAGGTTAATAATAGAAAAAATTATTAACCACTATTAACCAACTTCTCAGTTGGCTAGAAGAAGCAATAATTGTCAACTTCATAGCTAGTAGTGGAAAAAATGTATCATTATCTCATATATATAAATAATTTGAAAACAGCAATACCAGAGTGTTTACAACATGCCAACGACTGGATCAAATAGAGCATAACTTTCACGAACTCGTATTATTAAAACGATAAAGAAAGGCATATACATTCGCAATAATTGCGTTCAAGTACAGAAATAATTGGTATATCTGTGAACGCCGTGATGTAATTGATATGTATGATATTAATTATTATAATTATTATTTTAATAATATTGTGAGATACTGTAATATTTAATGTCTACTTTTTAGTTTATAGTTGACGATGTATATAATTAAAACGTTTCTGGAAGGGTTATTAAATATTTTTAATAAGTATAATTCTTCTAATAAAAATCTTTTACAAGATGGTTTTTTTGATGGAGAAAATTGAAGTGAAAAAATCTCTTATTGACACAAAATGTTATTTCATTATATCTTACTGAAAACCATTTTGGAAACCGAAAATGGTCTTTTTCCCCTCCTATAATGTAACAACATCATATTTATTTACATGAATATTAATAATATAATTATTATAATTATGAACATTAGTTACAAAATTTGGATAAATGTTTTCCAGTTTTTTCTCAATTTGTATGAAATGATCTGCAGGAAACTTCCGGCTTCGATATATTGTATAAAATTTTATTTGCAATTTTCTATTTATTGTTGACGCTCCCCACTACATAACTGTCCCTAATAGTTGCAGATTTCCATCCTCCATGTTGCTTGAGAGCTGAGACATCAACTTCAGTGTATTCTCTAATGAAGTGGGCGACTTTCTTCTAAGGACGTGTAGTTATTTTAAATTTAGCAATTTTACTTTGAATTGAAGAAATCGAGTTTTACCAACAGGCTGGTTTATACCCTTACGAAGAGGTGTTGTTACGAGCTGTCGTCTTTACGAATTATCGGCGATAGGAATTATTGACGTTAGTTAAATTGACTGTTTCCATTTGTGGGGTTATGAATTGTCGCGTTACGATATGTCATGGATTCAAATTGAAGAATTGGCATTAAATTTGGCTTATCATTATGTAATAATAATTTTTTATCTAGTTAATGTTACCCTTTCTTATCAACAATTAAATATACTATTCCCTACGGTTTTACTAACACGTAAAATATCTCGTGACGTTAATCATTAATAAAGTTTTTACTTCTGCCCAATTTCAAGCTAAACACATCTATCCTATTATTATAATAACAGTTACGAAAAAAACTTAGTTATTATTATTTCTGATGAAAACAAAAACAAAAATAATTTCGTGAAATAGAATTCGATATTGAATATACACGAGTAATTTCAGGTTAATAGCAAATAGTAGTTTACCTTACTAGTGCGGAAAGTGATACTTTTCCGCACGCTATTGCAGATGGCCGAACGACGCTTTAGCGAGTTCGGCCAGCAATCGCGTGCGGAAAAGTCACTTTACGCACGTGTTAGGTACAGTATTTTTTCTACTAGCATGCGGGAAAATACCAAAAAGTTAACATAAAGAAACATTTCTTATTAAATACATATCAATAAATTAATCATTATTATTTGACATCCATTTGATGAGGCTTATACCAGGGCCATTAAAAAATGATTGGAAAATAAGTTTGGTTTTTTATAGCAGAATTATAATAAATTTATGAATTTTTCAGTCATTTGGTAAACTATAATCATACGAATATATATTTTAAATATTCAAATGTCAGTATACTCCCCAAAAACTTGACAAATTTACTCTTTCCGCACTAAAATGAGTGCGGAAAAGTGGACTTTTCCGCACGCTAGTAGAAATAATATTAAATTACAGCTTTGCTTAATAATAAGAAGACAGCTATGTTTCCACTGCAATCTTTCAAAATACCAAACTAAAATAGTTATTTGAATGCGAATTGGCAAAACAAAATGTTTGAAAATGTATCTTCAACGCTTTTTATTATAAATAGAAGTAAAATTTCAAAGCAAACCAATACTAACATTTGGATGTATTTTAACAGAACAACAGTAAGATACAAGCAACATAAATAAAGGAATGAATAGAAGAGCTATAAATAGGAGTCACCAAGAGAAAGAGACTGGTGAATATAGACATAGAAAAAGATCTAGAGATACAATACACATTAGAATTTATAGAAGGGACACAGATAAAATGGTGGGGACATTTGCAGTGAATGAACGAAAAGAAAAACAGTAAAAAGAGTTTGGAATGCTGAAATACAAAATAACAAGAAATGAGCAGACCAAGAAAAACGTGGGACAAAGCGATAAGAATTATACTAAGTAAAAGGGATATAAGTATAAGGGATATAAACTGCGTAATAGGCATGACTAATTGGCGGTAGGTTTACAAGCAACTTTTCACTTAACTCTTTATATAATTTTAAAAATTCATATCATGGTAATTTTCTGTCTTCGACTGCGATTTCTATCTGATGTATGACCTGAACCCCTGATGGAACAAAAAATTAACAATCCCGAAACCAGTATGAAAAGTTTTTGGAAAAATTGAAAATGCCACATATCATGTTAAATAACAATACTTACCAGCATTAGTTACATCAAATAGTTAATTCTAATAAATAATATGCATTTTCACAATATATTATGTTCTAGTTATTTTAAGCACTTACAAGCCGTGTAAAATGCCAGAGATATTGTGGCCGTTATAGATAGTTTTGGTGAAAATTGAAATAATTCTAATTACCTGTCATTTCAGCTACTCGTTTTTGTATTTTCTTTAAATCTATAGTTAACTTATATGCATCTCTCTCTTTATTAGTAAGCATTAACACAATATAAATGATTTCCCTTGCTTCGGCTCCCAACTTTATGTCGAACTTTGCTGTCCATATTTAAAGAAGTGACAGCGCTGCACAAACTATTATTGCAATTTTTTTGGAAACATTCTAACGACATCTGTGTTCTACTCCCACTACTTATGCTTTTGCTACGGCGCATCCTCTGCTCGCAGCTTTTTTCTTGATTTCTGATTGTCTCTGTATAAAAAATCTTATTAATCTAATCTTATCTGAGCAGTATTCTACAAACTTTCTTCACAGTATTTTTTTGACAATGCTACAAAAATAATAACTTTTCCTCAAATTACCCAGACACCAATGTTTCTTTTTTTAAGGAAGTTATTTATTCCAAGGTAAATATCAATAATTAGAACAACAAATTCTCAAGCACGTGCATATTATTGATATCAATAGCTCGATAGATAAGAATAAATTGTACCAACCTTAATCTATTTTCACCTTCAAACACACAATAACATCGCTGCTTTCTCCACTGCCACAAATTGAATACGACAGACGATTAAATATTCAAATAATTGTCATTTTCAATATTAAAATCCAAAATATAGAAATTGAAACTGAACAACAGTTTTTAATTAAGCGAATAAATGAGAAATGACACTATTATTGTGTAACTGTATAGTATACCCAGTAACAGAACTACTCCTCAGGGAATGGAATTCGTGTCTCTGTTGAATGGATTCCTGAACTAATTATTGGAATGGGATAAGCAATTAATATTAAGTCTCCAGCTTTTAATCGCCTGGAGAAGCAACTCTTTTAAAACATCAAAGGTTGAGAACTGGAACTATTTAAATGAACAAAAAATAAATTATCCTTAAAAAGTTGAATAAACATCAAAAAAGGTTGTTTGAACTTGAATTAATTATTAAAATGCAATTAAATTTGACTTCTATGAATACACTGGAGATACTGATGAGAGAACTATTTTTGAAATGAATGAACAGAGCACTGACACATGTCACAATAAAAAACAGAAAAGATGTCACCAGAACGTCACTTTATTGGTCAATTCCTACCAAACAACTGTGAATCTTCCTTAAGTCATGTCAAAACCCAGTAATAAGGAAAGAGTAACTATTACCTCCTTAGTCGGAGTTTATTAATAGCAATTGTATCACTTCTTTAAACCTACGTTAGTCTCAGAGTAACTAGTCTCTGACTAATCTAAGAGTAAGAGCGGAGTAAGAAATTTTTATTAATAAGACTGTTATAGTTTATATAATTATGTATCAAAATAAACTGTTTGAACTGTTTACGAAAGCGTGATGTCATAGACAGACACCGCACAACTATTCTAGAATTTTGACGCGAAATTTTAATTTTATTTTAAAAAGATAAATTTCTTACTCGCCTTGGAGAATTAACTATCATGAAGCAATTATTTAGAATCAGTGATTAAGTCCATTTTTTGTGTATTGAAACAAAACACGTGTTCGTTATTAATTCGACCTCATCAATCGAGGAAAACCGGGAAATTAATATGTTATTAATTACTAGTTTAGGGATTTGCTTCATTTTAATGAACTAAGTTTCCGATCTCTATCACGTTTATTGATCTTTAATATGTTTGCAGAAATTTAAGAAGGTTGAACTAACTCTAAAGGGATTATATTATAAACGTAATTTATGCTTAAATAAATAATTATGAGAATCACTTTGGAATTATATATGAAATACTCGAAGTTACGTCTAATTGATAAGAAGCTCGTCGATAAATCAGCAACACGAAAAATTCACTTCACTGACTACAAATTAACTAATTCTGTGGCCGATAATGCAAATTGAAATGAAACCAGTATTTGAAAAGAAAAGAGGCTGAAGCATGAAAGGATCGAACGTTGGGACTGTTGACTGTTGTGAGATGAAGTTAAGCTGTTGACGAAAGAATATGTCGAAAAGATAAGGCAGGAAATTTGTTGCTATTGAAGACAAAGTTGAAGAATTTAATGGTAGACCAGGGCATTTAGGAAAAATAGAGGAAATTTTGGAGCACAATAGATATCGAGATGCGGTTTTCTGCATTGTGCTCAGGAAGGTCCCAGAAAAGACTGGGAAAAATGTGGGTTAGCACTTTTTTGAAAAACGCCTTCTGGGCCGGAAAATGCATTTTCCAATTGCCTAATTACTTGCACCATTATGGAAACGATTGGAAACTCGGAAAAATCGCTCGGGCATTAAAATTACCCGTGGATGCACGGGGGTTACTCTGTGGGGGTGCGCAGGGGGGAAATCGGAGGAGGAATGGCAGCGTGCATGAAAATCGCTCCAAACTCGTTATTCGGGGGTTTTTCGGGGAGGCTGAATTCAATTCTGACATGGGAGTTACCCGGGGGCGCGCAGTGTTGCCTCTGCAGGGGTATCCGGGGGTCATTTTGGGGCCAAAATTGCATAGTTCATGGGAAGCGCTCCAAACTCGTTATCCGGCATACCCGAAAACTCATGGACTATGCAATTTTTCCCCCGAATAACCTCCTGATACCCCTCCAGAGGCGCCCCTGAACGCTCCCGGGTAATTCTAATGCCAGAATCGAGTTGGGCATCCCCGAAAACTTCCCGAGTAACGGTTTTTGAGCAATTTACATGAACTATGCGATTTCCCCAGAATGACCCCCCGGATAACCCTGCAGAGGTGCCCCTGAGCGCCCCTGGTAAATTCCACTGCCAGAATTGATTTCAGCATCCCTGAAAACCCCTGAGTAACGAGCTTGGAGCGATTTTCATGCACTGTGCCATTCCTCCCCAATTCACCCCCGCTCAGTCACCCCTGTGCACTCCCGGATATTTCTCATGCCCAAGTAACGATTTCCGAGCGATTTTGGGTGATTTTGCTCTAAATGCCCTGGACTATGGTACAAAAATGGAAGTAGATTCAAAATATGAACGTTAATACAATAACTTATTAATCAAGATTAAAAGGAAAGCAGTCCTTAAAGTAACATACAAATGGTAAAGAACAAGCCGTAAACCTGGAGAACTGTGAATTTTCATTTAATCTTGTCCTAAAATCATTTTTACACATCTCGTAAGTCCGTTGATTGTCTTTAGTATTGTAAATTATCAAATTGCTATGATTTTATATTCGCCACGTGTAAATAAAAATAGTATCCTTGCTACGTCAAGGTTTATTTAAATGTTCCATTACGAACTCGATTTTTTTTACGAAATATATGCAACATCAAAAACATTGACATTGCGCTTATGAAAAAGGAAATTAATTTTCGCTCAGATGATCGATTTTATCTTTATCGAGGTTATCAAAACTTTCTGGTCGATTTGGTTCAATTAAAAATCATCGGTTTCATTTATTGTTAGATTATACAAACGGATTTTATGTCTGTGAGCTCCAATTTCTATTTATATTTAATATTTAGTTGTGAATTTTAAAAAACACTTTTCCCAACGCTGTTTTCAAAACATAGACAACAACAAGAAGTAGAGCCCGGCGAAAATCCTTTGATATTGGAGGGGCAAAAATAAATAACCTTGAAAGTGACAGCTAACTCTGGGATACAATGAGAATCATAATAAACAAGAGGCGCCCTCTGGAATACAAGACATGGAGTTCGATCTCCTTATATAGTCTCCATACTTTTTTCACTAAATACAGTCTTTCACAACAGTAACAAATAGTATATTACACACCGAGGTGGGAAGAGTTTCATTACTGTCGAGAGGTTAGCTATTATCTCGAGGTTTGTATACTATTTTATTTACAACCATCATATCCCGATCAAAATTAATAAATCTTTGTTTCGTTCTGAACACACCAAAAATATTACATTTGACTGTCACCAATATAAATAAATGTCAGATAAAGTCCGATGGATAGACTCCAATGAAGAATTGATGGATTGTACCCCTCCAGAAATAGGTATTTAATATTTATCAGTGTTATATTCTTAAATATAAAAAATCACATTAATTTAGAGGGCGGGAAGTGATGGGGACGAGGGTGAGGGCGGGAAGTAGAGGTGTGTGAAATGACAGCTTCTAACCTTCATATATGGTTGTGAATAAACATATTTACTAAGCTTCTCTCTGTATTCAGTGAATTTATCAAACCAAAAAATGTAACAGTTTTAAAACGATTTTGTTGCAAATATTTTTATTACACCCTATACTTGAAGCCAATCAATTTTAGAATTAGTCCTACATGGCGCGCCACGTTTTGAAAGGATTAAATTCCGAGCAAAATAGATCGATACATCTCTGCGAATTTTGGTTAACTAGAAAGCCCTTCTCACTTGAATTTTAATGGACTAACTGCAATGTAGGTTAATAGTTTCGTTCCGAAGAGAATAATTAACATATCAAATGACTAGAGTTGAGGAAATTTAGTCTTAATTATATTAGCGTTTCCGTCCGAATGAATATACTAACACAGATAGAAAATACGTGGAAAATTTAATGTCTAGTTGCTTGCAAACCTTAAGAATAATTAATAACGTTCGGGGCAGAGAGCTTTATTGTTCTTCAAAACAATGTATCGTATAGTGCACGTCCAGAAGTCATTAATTTAATGTCACTTCAACTTACTGCAGTTACTCATCTAGCCTAATAATTATTATAAAGAGAATTGATTATTTTGTATGTGATGGATAAATTAAAAAACTCCTTTCAGCTACAGAAAGCCACATTATCACGAGAGTATCAAGAGCTAGATTTTAGATCTTTTTAGTTTCAGTGAATATCACCACAACATACTAGGCCAATTGAAAAGTATCCGGCCTGACACATAGATGGCGGTACTAGAATTCAATATGATTTTCAGTTAGTACCAATCTTCAAACAATTCATGTCAATATTTGACAGCAATCGAACGATTAATTCGTGAGATATTGTTCTTTGAGTGAAGCCACTTTAGTTATTGGAAAAAAAAATCGTGCGCTGATAAAATATTGATTTTTGAAGAGAAAAAATACAGTTGAAGCAAAATCTTTGCTGGATGAAGAGTGTCCGAACTCTTCGCTATGAAAATCTACCATCATTGATTGGTACGCTCTGTAGCAGAATAGCGTCAGTCAAAATAGCGCTAGGTTAAAAAAGCGCCGGACAAAATAGCGCCGTATAAAGAGAACGCAAAACAAAAACAGCGGCGGACAATATAGCGATAGACAAAATAGCACTGTGACAAGATTAAGCCGGTTGAAACATCCTTAGAAAATTAACTATTGAAATATGGGAAAATTAACTTTTTCTAGTGTAAATGTAATTATAATATAAGGAAAATGTAATGAAAATTAACATTGCATAAATCCGCCTTTGATGATATTCTAGTTGTCTACACTTTGATCTGTCAGTTGGTCGAGAAGCGAGAAAGCAATTTTGTCCTCCGCTGTTTTTGTTTTGCGTTATTTTTTTGCGGCGCTATTTTGTTCAGCGCTATTTTGTCCGTCGCTGTTTTAACCCAGCGCTATTTTGACTGAAGCTATTCTGCTTCAAAGCCTGCTAAAACTACCCTATAATAACCAAATACCTGAAATTAAGTATATTTGACAAACTTAATTTGACATTTACTAGATACTCGTACTATTTCAAACGCTTGGCAACATAGGCCAGTGTTATGATAGACATCTTGGAAAACGGTATTTTTACTGTATTAAGATAAAAAGGAATCAACTTTTAATTAATTTCTCCCGAACGGTTTAATTTGTGTCAAAATTCAGGATATCCACTACTTAATAGCTTCATGATTTTTTAATAAACATAAAAAGGTGTATCTGAAATATATTATCCCTAATAAACACGGCACTATTCAATATTAAAAACTATTTGAAATGAAAATTCGTATGAAACATTCATGGTAAATGCATACATAATAGACAAAGTACTTCCATTGAGTATACTGGAACTCTCTCTCATACATTCGGCCATGAAAACATCATTAACTAGATTGTATAATATTAAACAAGTTTCTGTTGAGACAGTAAAGTAATAGCGATTCACAGTTATTTTATTTCACGCTAAGAATTTACAATGTAGAATATCCGAGTCGCCAGCTTATCTAACTGTTAATTTTGTAGGCAAAAAGTTAGACAAGGTCGAACGAGAGACAGTTTTTTCTCCGTTTTACTTGACCTTGATTCAATGAATAACTGAAGATTCTATAATATAATTTGCAATGGTCGATTCCTCTACCTCATTCTACAAAATTTTCAGGTCCAAACATGTGCAAATTTGAAGCTGTAAACCGGAATTAATACCGTTATCTAGAAGGAATCAACGAGAAAAACTGTATGTAGTAGATAAAATTATACTCAGCTATAATATTACGATCACCACATTGGTGGTAATGGTTACAGTTACGAAACTGGTTTGAAAATCTGGCAACGAGCACCGAATGATAATGCTTCTAAACTTTGCTGTCCTGGAAACTCGAACGAATAAATTAATCCAAATGAGGAAAGTGTGCTGTATGTCCAATTGAATAGTCCCCGGTCTACCATAGTGAAACAAATTTTGTTGGCAAATTTGATTTTATTATTCAACACAGTTACCTTCGAGGGCGATACACCGATTATAGAGATCTTCCAACTTTCTATCCATCTATCCATTTTTATAGTAAGATTTGTCTTTATCATTGAAATCTGTTTCGACTATTACTTTCTCATTGGTTTCAAGTTCTTTCAGAGCATTCTCTTCAGGTTTGCAAACTGGAAATAGTCTTTAGGGGCTAAATCTGGAGAACACGATGGATTTGGAGTTTGGCCATCGTTCTCATCGCCTTGTGACGGCGCATTGTCATGGTAAAATGGGGCTGTTTCATCCTTTAAACACTTCAACAAGGCTATATTATATCAGTCGCTATTCATTGTTTGTCCCTTTTTTAGGTGGTCAATAAAAATTATCCCATGCACATCCCAAAATACAGACGCCATAACCTTGCCAGTCGACTGTTGCGTTTTTCCACGCTTTGTACTCGGTTCATCGCGTGCAGTTGGTAAACTTAGCAGACTGCCGATTGGCATCTGGAGTGAAGTGATGGAGAGATGCTCCATCCATTGTTACATATCGACGCAAAAATTCGGGTTTATTCCACTTGAACAGTTCCAAACACTGCTCAGAAACACCAACACGTTGTTTTTGATCCATTGTGAGTTTACTCACTCAACACAGACACTTTTGAGCGTCTGCTCAGTTCGCTGTCTTTGGTGCTCATTTCACCACGTCTAAACATGGCGTACCAATCAATTATGGTAGATTTTCATAGCGAAGAGTTCGGACACTCTTCATCTAGCAAAGATTTTGCTTCAACTGTATTTTTTCTCTTCAAAAAGCAATATTTTATCAGCGCACGATTTTTTTTCAATAACTAAAGTGGCTTCACTCAAAGCACAATATCTCACGAATTAATCGTCCGATTGCTGTCAAATTTTGACACGAATCGTTTGAAGGTTGGTACTAACTGAAAATCATATTGAATTCTAGTACCCCCATCTATGTGTCAGCGCTATTTTGACTCACGCTATTCTGCTACAGAGCCGTTTTAGCATTGTCTAACAATGGTTTTATATATTGATTACAAACAAACAAACGTTGATGACGCTTCACGGCTAGTGAGATATTATTCACAGCTATATTCAACTTGAGTGCTGCTACTACACGATTGACACTGCAAAAGTATTCTTCAGCCACGATCCAAATTTATCTAAAAATACTAATTATAGTTACCGGATGATTGACAATAGCAACTAAATTCAATCTAATTTTAATTGATTTATTTGAAATAAACATCAACTGTTTCTAAATACCCTATACGTAATATTGATTGATAAAGGTCTGCATATGTACTATAAGCAGTTCGAAGAACAATGGACATATTCAATGGTGAATAGAACCTAGAGATTATGAAGTTAGAACAATAGGAATAGAAATTGTCTAGTTACCGTCAATTGTCTGATGTGTATACATATAATTTTGTTACTTACTGACGTTCTACGTGTTCCGCTGTCACATACTGTTGAATACGGACATTTTTTTAAACGGTACTTATTACGTGTTGTTTGGTTAAATTTGTAACGCATAATGTAAAACGTTTATTACGACACACTTGCTTTACCGTTATTTGTAATAAATATCTAAGCAAAATCTCTTGAGTGAAAAAATAATTTGTAAAAAACATTGTTGTAACATATTTCCTTTTAATAAGAAAATATAATGTAATATACATGGTGTCCCAAGATTTTTTTACAGGCGTAACTAATGAATGAATGAATAGGTTTATTTGAAAATTGGGAGCTACAGTAATGTCATCCGAGGTATATATAGCTGTGACAACATCATAGAAGCAGGGACGTCATCGCAATGAAAAAAATTCAATGGAAGGAGGGGATCAAACATAACTCAAATGAATACAGGATATGCCCAAGTAGCCAATATCTCCCTTATACATCCTTCGAAAAATGTCTCCAAACAAATGTTTGACTATAGCAGGCATGACCTACGTTGTCTAACAGGCCTTTTAACAGGCCACTGTCATCTGAACCATCATATGCTGAAACTTGGACTGTCGGAAGATCCGACTTGCCGTCTTTATCTGGAAGAGGATGAAATAGCACAGCATATAATTTGTGCCTGCCCCGCCACGGCTCGAATCAGGTATCTGATGTTTGGCAGGGTCTCTCTCTGGCCCTCGGACCTGAAATATCATTTACCAAATAAACTAATCGGCTTTGTTAAGAAGCTGAATTTGTTTGGTGACATCTGAATAGGTGTGAGGGTCGCAGTAGAGGGCCTTATAGACCCACTCACCACAAACCTAACCTAACTCAAATGAGAGAGCTTTTTAATTCAAATTCAACAGTGTATCGCAATGAGGGTACTCAAGTAGATAATTATACCAAATTTTCAATTTATTGTTCATTTGCAACAAGCTTGTAATAAAATTATGCAAGGTTGCATGTACACGTGAACTACTTAGACTTAGACGGTTCGATACTTGTGTTGATGCAGACGGAGGCCATTTTGAACACATTTTATAAAATCACTGTAAAGTCGAAATGTTCTGATTATTGTTGCAAATAAATATTAAACTGAATATTTGGTGTAATTATTCCCTTGAGTACCCTCACTGTTATACACTGTTGAATTTGAAATAAAAAGCTCTTTCATTTGAGCTAAGTTTGATCCCCCCCCCATTTAATTTTTTTCATTGCGATGACGTCTCTGCTTCTATGATGACGTCAAAGATACCCTGTATACCTCGGATGATATTACTGTAGGTCTCAAAAAGATAACCCAATTTTCAAATAAACCTATTCCTGAGTTACAGCCTGTAAAAAAATCTTGAGACACCCTGTATACAGACGTTACAAATGAATAAAAACATTTAAGTTAACTGTCCAACAAATGTTACGGAAGTTCACAAATATTGGATTTATGTTAACAAACTGTTTTATTTACCAAATACTTGTCAGTAGTAATACCACAAGTGATTGCATTTTTCTGATAAGTTTGTCGATTATTTTATAACGAAACTGAGTAAGAAAACACCAAGAGTCCAAAGAAAGAGTGGTGTTTTTTAGCAAAAAAGTTGGAAAGTTGATTAGAGAAATAGTTTAATGAACAGGAAACATTGACATCGAACAAAATATATATTTTAATAAACAAGTATTAACAACGTACTTCTTCTATTATATTTATAAATGGTAGTTATTATATACAATGCTTTGTTTGAGCTTGGTTATTTGAACACCCTCTTGTACTTACAATATTTAAATAATACAAAAATAAGCCTAGATACTTTTAAAAGTTCTCAAGTATTTTCAGTAGGGAAAAGAAGCTGGTAATTATCAATTTCATAACCTTTTCTAATTTGGCTGAATGCGATCCTGGTGATTTTATTCATCAAATTTAAGGTTATCTATATGTCAAAATAGCAAATAAAATAAACGACATACCCAAAACCCGGATATACGTCACAAATGATGACGCTCACCAAGAAGGCTATTGTATATACTATATAACTAATTTTTTGTTTACAAGTTGATACCTAGTAATTCTATACAATGTCGTATTTAAAACCTTGCCGGTAACAGATAAGTATATCAACAGTTAGGAATAACTCAAGATATCACTCATAAAAAAAAATTGTATATTATTGACCTTCATGGAGATTCGATGCTCGAACTTCAAAACATTACGTAGATACAAAACATGTAAAAATAGAGATTGCATGTAAATCTAAATGTTTTTATGTACCTACGATTTTTTTCTCTCTGATAGACATACCGAATCTTATTAACATCAAAAATACATTTTTAGATAAACAATGCAATATTTTTTTTTGTATTTTTATGCTTATATTTACACAAGTGTGTTTTTGTTTTGGTATAAGCAATCATGTGTTGATTTACATAATTGTAGATAACCGTAATTTGTTTTCCCTTTTAGGTAGACAAGTCAGTCTCTTGACATCTTTACAGATAGCAAGAACCTACCTTAACAAAAAATTTTGTGCTGTGAAACAATAGGCAAACTGAAGTAATTTTATTTTATCACTAATTGTTTTATAATTGTGTACACAAAAATGTTGTTATAGGAATTAAAATGCCATACGCCTAGTAAGTGTGTGCCAAGACCGTAGTATTTTGGATAATATTCTCGAGTGTTTTCGATAACTATTCTGTTTTTGTTGGCTGTAAGTATATATAATAACCAATCGTTACCAAAATTTGACACATTTTCAAAAGTGTTTTAACTATTTTTTTTATTTTGATGATTTTCTAGGTTCTTTTTTATGATAGCGAACTTTTTTTAATCAAATATTATCACTAAGTGGCGTCTCAAAATGCTTATTCTCGGGGCTTTTTTCTTTATAAACAATATTAACTTGGAAAAAACATAGTTTAAAGTTCCGCGTTATTTAAAATAATTTCAAACGACCTCCATAGCACGCCAAAGCATGTGACGTAGAACAGGTAGCATGCCCAGCTGTGTGCACGTGTAAAGATCGCCAGCCACAACAGTGAGGCCAATTGGAGGGATTTTCGGGGATTCTTAGGGATAATATTATAAAATTATAGGCACTTTTATCTATCACCAATGATTTCATATGTGTTATTCGAAATAATAAATTATTGAAACTACACACATTTTAAATTTTGTATAAGTATTCATGAAAAGTTTCTTTGATCGTTTTCATACCATTCGTAAAATTTGTGTTCCGCTGTGCTCTAGTTTTTCTGCTGTTAGTTCTATATGACATTTAGAAATAATAATAATATAATAATTGACCAAGTTTTTAGAATGTTTCCAGTTTTCTTAGAATCGTAAATTAAAAATATCAACATTATGATTTTAATGTTTATTATAAGAACATTAAAATAAGGAATATTTTTTTGACAAAAAAAAGCAAATGGGAGATTCAGGAGTAAATCAATTGGGAAAATGTGTCAATTTTTCAGTATATTCATTGTATTTGTTTCAAAAACTTATTACTATACCAAAAATATATTGGGGATCAGTTCAAATTCTTCAAAATTAGTTACATAAGAATAGTATACGCTTTTAGCTTCATTTTAAAACTTTTTTTAAATAATAAGCTTTCAATTATTCATGTACTAGGTAACATCAACAATTGCCAAATAATTTATCAGACCGCCTGGACAGATACTTACCACTGAACATAACATGAAACAAAAAATATTATTGTTAAGCTCATTTTTGCCTGCCATTATCGTAACAGGATGTCCAAAATTGTATATTATAATATATTCTTGTTATAATAATTAAGAGCCTGTTAGCAACATTAATAAAGTATTAAATACCGGACGTCGAAGAAAGGTTAATGCGAAAATTGTACGGACGAAAACTGATAGCAACCATGTTAAAAATAACTTTTAATATATTTGTTTTCTATGTTTTATCTTAACAAAATATAGAATATGTTAAAGGCTAGGTAGTTTCTTACAAGATAACATATAATTGGACCAATTCTATAAGAAGTGGTTAAAAATTAACGGCAAGCCGTTATATTTGACGCTATTAGAAATGTAGGGATTATGATTTTAATTTGAACATAATTATATGGTGCTCAATACTAAAATGGAGTTAATGGATAACTCTGGCACGATACCTGTTGATTTGAAAACGCCAGGAAATCTGTTAAATAAGATTTTGACACATGATATTGTCTGGAAACTGAAACTACATTATTATTAATTGATTGAAATGTATTTGAAAGGATTTCATCTCTTAGTGGTCTTCCCTATTGGGCATAACTTGATAAACTATGGTGAATAATATGTCACTATAAAATTAAATACTTGTTGACTGTGGTTGTAAGTTTAATTTGTTAAATAAATGTTTATAATTTACAGAAAGCATTATAATGTGCATTCTTTTATATTATTGCAAACAATACAAAGCTGCTTATCGTAAAATTACCTAATTATACCCTAATGATTAGAAAGCTAGGTATTTGGGTTAGTCATAATATTTGGAATCTCGGATGTGACTTTAGTACACAATATTTTCAGTTTGTTATCAATCTCAGAACGGTCAGTTACAAATATAGTAAGGCTGAGTAGATACGATATTATAATAGTTTATCGAGTGTTTCGGTGTGATAACGATGTTAAGTGATAGTGTTTATTTCAATTTTCCCGAAAATCTTTTGGGTATTTTCGAAGATGAATCTTCTATTTATAGTACGTAAATAATACTTGAAGTAGAGTAGTTGGAATTGGATGAAAAAATTGTAGTTAGTCGTTTATTTCTCTTAAACCGTTCCTATCAAATTCAAAATGATTTATTTTATCAAAAATGCAATTATTGCTCTCCAGGTTTTTATTATTTACAATAAATGCGGAATTTGCCGCATGTATCAGTCATTAACTGATGAAAGTATTTAATCAATTGCAAAATTCTCACTCGCAATACTGTAAAAAAAAATAATAAATTGAATAAAAAAATAATATACCAAGTTTTTAAAAGGGACTTAAAAGTGAAAAAGTAGCTATCAATAACAAAAATATATGAATCCTTTCACATATTTAGTGATAAAATAAAACAAAAAATGTGCTATCGAAAAGTCACAATGACCAAAAGTCATAGGTATGTAAGAATTCTTAAAAACGTGGTATATCAATTTTTTTATATTATTCCTTTTTTTGTTCACACCGTAGGTTGATATATTATGATTTACTTGCATTTTTATATTTTTGTACAGATTGAAAATTTAAAAAACTATCAAATAACAGACATTTTATGCTTAAAAAGGTTTGATCTTTCAAAACAAATAATCGTTTTAAGTGTTTGGAAACGTTAAAAAAATGTTTATAAACAAAACTCCATTACGGATTAAATCTGAAAGCACTAAAGATGTATAATTTTTTAATTGCTTGATTCATTTTATATTTTACATCAAATTCAAAGTAAATATTTACAAATGTTTGTTAAAAGCCGCACACAATGGTCGTTGTTAGTTATGACAACATTTTTTTTTATATTTTAAGGAACTTGCTAAAATTTTATTAAAAAGTGAACTGGAAAATTTCGTACTTGAGAGCACAAATTACCTCAGGGGCTGGCAACAATTCACGTAGTTAAACTGTAGCTGCGAGGTAAATGTTTATCATTTATCTACTGAGAATGTTGCTATAATAACACTTGTTGTGAACGGAGACAAAGGGATAAAACAACCAATATTTGAATATTTATTTGGTGGACAATCCAGATCAAAGTCAATGCCAATTTTGTTTTGTAGCTATATTCTCTATTGACTTTATATTAATTGCCATAAATCGTGGTGCTATTGATGGTTCAAATAGGGATTTATTCTAAATACGAGGCAGTTGACTAATTCTACGACTTTTTGAATTCATATAACCATCAACTGACATTTCTTAAATAATATATTACTGTAAAATTTCGAGCAATCTTCAACTAATAATTTGAATTTCACCGGTAGTGATGCCCATGAGACGAAAGTTTGGAAAATCTCGTCTTGTCTCGCATGAAAAGTAGAATGTCTTGTCTCGAGTCCCGCAATAAATTTCTCATCTAAGTTTAAGCCGTTTCAACCTAAGAAATATGACGCTAAAGAGATGTATGTATGTATGTGTGATTTTTGGTGTGACATTCACTGAGACCTAAAAGATCTATTGTGCCCCCTTACTTCTACTAAGTTTCTGAGGAGAGTCTCAGAAACTAGTAGTTCCTTTAGTCCTATTTCCCGGAGGAATTTTAGGATGTCTGCAGGCTTCAACTTAGGCAAATGTTCCTCTTCTATCCAGTAATCTCCCAGGTGCTGTGCTCTAGGATTCTGAAGTGCTGTGCAGTTGGAAAGTATGTGGATGGAGGTTTCTTCTTTCATTCCACAAAATCTGCATTCTTCTTCCTCCACTATTTTGAGCTTTTTCAGGTGCCCATTCAGGCGACAATGTCCCGTTAGGATCCCTGTTAAAACTCTTAGTGCAGTTTTACTTTGACTTATGCATTCTTTTGATCTCAACAGGTTGTAGTCACCCAGAAGAGTCTTTGATTGTATAAGCCCTACTAGATCTTTCCAATGTCAGATCTTCTCTTTTTCTCGGCTTTACTTATTTCTTCCAATATTACATTGGGGCTGATTCCGCAAAAGGGTTCGGGCCCCCAGAAAGGTATTTCAGTCCCCCTCTTTGCTAGTTCATCTGCTATTTCATTTCCTTCTATTCCAGTGTGTCCTGGAATCCATAGTAAGGTGACTATGTTGTTCTCGCCTAGTTCATTGAGTTTGTCTAGGCATTCCCACACGCTAAAGAGATACCGCATCAACTGTTTTGAATACTATATTTTGATTTATTTTACGTCCCCCGTATAAACTATTTCCCAATTTAACAAATTTAGAATTTCTATTGGTGGATGGGCTTTTTTGCAATTTTGGTTTTCATGTAACTGCATATTCATGAAGCATAACCACAAATATAACCTGCCAAACGTATGTCAACCGTTCGTGAAGGTCCAGAAATGCACACTTACCAGATTGAACGCACTTCCAAAAAATTGTGTCTTTTCAGTTCTTATGAAATAAACTGTTGAGACATTCAATGTCACTACTCTTATCACGTAATCTAAATACTATTCAACCAATGTTTTGAAACTATTTTTAACAATAAAGTCAATATCAAACACAAGTATTTATATTTTACAAAGAAGTGGCAAAGCAATGGAACTTTTTACTGCTCTAAAGCTCGTTTTATTATATTTATAAAATTTTCATGGTGTCTCATTGCCAAACTCTACAATACGTTAAATTGTTAAACTTCAAAAAAAAAACGAAACTATACATGACAAATGTAACATCTTAACCATAACGAAAGGCTTACATATTACCACAGATGAATTATTAAAACATCCCTAATCATTGGTTTCGTATTTATCTGTTGGCGGTAATATTTATTAAATACCAATATTCATGTTTGTTAAAACCATTTATTCGTTTCTATACTATTTACTCACAATAAAGAGTAGAATATATTCAAACGTATATCTATCAATAACAATATAGTTATCATCGTTAGGTGAACAAATTATTTAAAATAAAATATACAATTTCATCGAGCTATTTCAGTAATCAAAACCAAACACATAAATGTATGGGTATTAGACCAGTCATTAAAATATGTTTTACTTTGCTGTAAAATAAATAACGGTGAATAAAATGAACCTTTATTTATGATTTTTGAACATGAACTTCGACCAAAAAAAACATGGGAAGGAACAAAGATGATAATAATCTAAGAGAATTACAAAAAAAAAACAAGCAAATGGACAGTAGCGGCTAGTACAAAAACGCTGCAGTGCCGCAGAGGTCCCTAAAAATCTTATAATTAACGAAAATATTTCCTTTTATCAAATATAAAATGTATAATATATTTTTTAAGGCATTCGCATTGTCATAATGATAAGTCCACCAGTGGAATAACGAACCTATTTGGCCATACGAACGTGCTCTGCGATCTCTGTCAAACACCCGCGATGCACACTTCTCCCCTTTGACTGATCCGTGATTTTAACACGATAGTTCGCTGCATTTACTTCAGCGCAGCGTGGCATACGGTACGGTTGGAAATCTAATTTTTCCGCGGATTTCTGATTTAAGGATTCACGTCGTAACCAAAGATTACATTTATTCTGTCATCTTTGTCGTAACGTAATAGAGTGACGGAAATGTTTCCACTAATTTTCCTATCGTCTTTTTTGGTCAATTAAATGCACTGTATTATATCTTTTACTTGAGTTTGTGTCACGAATATTGAAACTTGTTTAAATTCATGTCTGAATAGAACTTATGATTGCTGGCCTATTATAATATAAACTTTAATTAAATCGTGCAATTTACTGACAACGAAAGGAGCGCATTTCACTACATTGTCAGCAAACAACGGTTCGTCGAGTTCGAGTTTTAAATTGATTTACGTAACCGCTATAGATGCATTTGATATTATAATATGTTGACAATTTATTCAGAGGGTTATATCACGAATTATGGCACGTTGAGAGAAATAGTTTTTTGAAATTATTTATAATTGGAATATTTTCTTTAAACTTATAATTGTTGTTTTTTGCACATGTGGATTTAGATGAAATAAATCCAGTGCAAACTAAAGACGTAGTGGATCAAATAAATACGCAGAAAAACTGAGGAATAAATGGATATTGGTGTCATTCCCACTGCATTCATCACTCGTCCCTCTATGGAGAAGTCCGTGGGAAACTTCTAGGGTCCAGATTGGAGTAGGAAAACCTAGTTGGCTGACTCTGAACAGATCAAGATTAGCTGACGCGGCACGCTAAGCAACCTTGAAATAATTCTTGGAGCAGAATATATCAAACCACCGCTGAAGGTCAATCTGGTTTCGAGCTACTCTAAACGGTTAAATTCGTCGTAAAAGTCTTGCACCAGGGAAGTGGATGTTTAAGTGGGAATTATTTCTAATTCTATGGACTTACTAGTGGTAGTTTTGCTTTTAATAGGTTAGAAATGTGGTGAATTTTTGGTATTTATGAAGTTTTTTTCCGTATAAATTGTATGAACATATACCCACCTGAATTTTACAAACTACTTTGTTGATATTTGAAATTGTTTGTAACAAAATTTAGCGGACGACGAATAGGAAAATAGATATGAACTTTCTATTATCATTGTCAAGGCAGCATTAGACGATGACAGAGCTGTAAATGTTTATAACCTCAGATTTCAACGTGTCACTCGTGTAACCCATAATATGTAAAAGCAACTATTTATAGTAATTTTCAAAGTGTGATAATAGAATTATTTTAAAGAAAAACATCTGACAGGAAGCCGGTAAACTTGTGATTATTTGTCAAACGATTTTTTGTGCATTGACGTTATAAATAAGGATTTAAGCATGTATCTAAATAAAAAATATTTATATGTTATTAAGGATTACCTTATTTTTTCGAATATTATTTTTCTTAATTTAATTAATATCAAAAACAAACGTACTCCGTATGTATATAACTTGAAATGATAAAAATATGTACTGATGTAATTTTATAATAAATTTTGGTTTCTTATTGTTTCAGATTTTGTCCAGTGTTCCGCAATGAAACCTCCACCACCGTCCGTCGAATCAGATGACTGCGATGATATATTCGGCCCTCCCCGTACCTATCCTAGTGGTTACTGCCCTCCAAAAAACCGCCCTTCTATGATCTCACCCAAGTACCGTCAAAAGGAAGAACGAAGGAAAGTTCTGAAGATCAGTATTAATAAACTGAAAAAGATAGAAGATGCTGAAACCAGCTTATGTCGTTCTGTATTAATTAACAATACTATGAAACGTTTACAGAAAGAGGTTAAAGAAGAAAAGTTTCAAAAACAACAACTCAATTACCCACGTTGTTTTGACAATGACACTTATTTGAGCCTAAAAAATGATTTTCTAAAAAACGACAGAAATGACGAACCCCAGATCATTTCTACCGAAACGTTTGCCGTTGAAAGCGATTTTGAAACCGTCAATAAAGAAGTTTTAAATATTGTCGAAGAGAATCTTAATAGTTTGAACAGTTCAGAAACTTTCCAATTTTCTGAAACGCCTGTCGATAATTCCGTTTCTAATGACAGACTGTCTTCTAGGAAACGATCTTTTGACGATATGGATGACTGTGATGTTCAAGACGTTCTTTCCCAATTCTATATGCCACCAACCCCCAGGATGTTGACCTGTATAGATGACGACGAAGATGTCAATGTTGTCGACGACGAACCATTACCTAAAAGGGTAAAACTGGACTCAGAGGAACCAGATCTCGAAAAAAGCAGTTGTGATAGTTCCTTAGCCAATTTTAGTGTTAACAATTTTTTAAACAACAACGTCCCCACAGCTGAATCGCGGCTAAGGTACTCTACCCAAAATGACACAGACAGCAATTCGTTTAGTTGTGGACATGCTTCGATGTTTAGTGAATTTCAAAATAATGTTTTCCATAATCTAATCGCTTCTTTGGAAACGTAGTGTTTTCGAGACAAATCCTAGAAGATGACAATGATTTTTTTTTATTATTATTTATGTGATATGTAGAGTGAAAAGATTATAATTGGCTAATCTGTTTTAAATATTCAATTGATTGTAATAACAGGATACATTATCATGCTTTTTTTTATCTTTAAAATCTGAAAGTGCCTTTTATTAACAGTATACATTTATTAAGTAATATTTTCTAATTTTACCACCATGAAACTGAACTTTAGTCTCCGTTTCATGTAAAAAGTAGCCACTTGAAGTTGCACTCGTATGCGCGAACTTGTCAAAACCAGCAACATATTGTGAAATTGACATTTGTCTTCAAATCATTCAAATCATACATTTTGTAGGCTAACAAAAAATTGGAATATCAAAAATGTATTTATCATGAATGTATAATTTAAATAAAAAATATTTGGGAATTCTGCTTTTCGAGATATTTCCACATATAATAGACACTGGCATAATAATATGAAAATATTTGGCACGGGCATAGGCAGGGGGGGTCTCAAGACTCCCCCGAAAAGTTCAGATATTCGGCAGCTCTAGCCGGAAAAAGTAGGTACTTCTGTTGTCAAAGCAGAAATTGAAGTGTGGAAAGCAGCTATGACTCTCATCTCTCCTACTCCAAAATCAGCTTTGTAACGCTTAGAGAAGTGCGACCAAAAAGTATATCCAAATATTTACACATTGTTGCAAATATTGGGTTCAATACTTGTTTCCACTGCTACCCCAGAAAGGATATTTTCAAGCCTAAAAAGACTTAAAAACTATGGAATAGAAATTGATGTAGTGGATACTTACATATATTACAGATTAATTTTGTAATATCCTGTGTATCTTTGATATATAACAGAACGTTTTTCTTTTTATTTAGCTTATAGTTTATACTATCCCACTATTCGAAAAAGGACTCCCCAATTCCCTCGGAAATATTTTTTCTGTATGTATTTTTCATATATAAGGGTTATTTTATGTACTTTTAGTCGATTTATTTTCTTCAAATCCCCCTATACTAAAATCTGGACACGCCTGCTAAAATATATATACTTTTATTTCAATTAACGATTGGCGACGTTCGTTTGTAATGCCAATGGCATGAAACGGTCGTTATGAGGTGACACCGATTTTGATTTCTGCGCAAGACAGTTGGCAAATTTCACGTGGCTTCTTCTTATGTTAAACAGAGTCTACTGTATTATTAGTTTTAAATATGAAATTGAAGGCTGGCTTCAACCAGTCGTCTGGAGTATTGTTTTTTATCCAACAATCTGCGTCCTAAAATATGCTTCACTTACAACTATTGGCCTCTTTCATAACTTACTTTTTATTGTGTTATATTATATTAACCATGCCTTTCAAATATACAACATAATTTTCAAAATGAATTCTGAAAAGGATGGATGGAATCACAAACCAAAACTACTACAAATAATACAAACAAGTAATAAGTAATATTAATGTATAGTTGGATTAAATGAATAAACATCTCCACAAGTTGGAGATAATTCTCACCACTTTATAGGGATTGTTATGGAGAATATTAATTGATTAATTTCTATGCCTGTTGGTAGAACTTAGTGGAAACTTATTTCTGCAGATATTAAAAAATAATAATTCAACTAATTTTTTCTTCTTTATATTTATGTGAGTTTGAAAATAATTTGATTTAATTAATGACAAACGAGATGGAGTGTAAATTAAAAATCTTCATCAATTGATTTAAAGCCTACTGCATTTTGTAACCTGTTATTAACAACTATGTATATTAACAAGTATATTCAATGAAATGATCAAAATGTTACTGAAAGTGAGTAAATTTAAATAAACACTGCTTATTGTTTCGAATTTGTTGCCTTCAAGACATTAGAGGTGAGTGTTTCAGGGAAAATATTTTGTTCTCTCTTGGACCTATAGAATTTTATGTATAAGTACTTATATTATATGAGATTCTACATATGAAAGACAAATATTTGCCAAACCTGTATAACTATGTTGACATTCACTCCCGGTACCAACGAATCCATGATTTGATAATCACTCGTGATACGCCTTTCAGTATAATATTGATTGTTGCATGACTATTTTTTTTATTTATATCACATTTTATAATTGTTATTCGTTAGGAAATGCTTTCTTATTAAAATACGAATGTATTATCAACATCGCTCTCCATCAAGAAAGTATGCTGCACTATTCATTCGATAAAACATCCATTTTGAATAAGACAGAAAATAATGTTCACCAAAATAAACTATTTCCATGAAACAATAAAACATCTCTTATTTTACTAGCTCTTAAAGTCTATTAAAAGTGCCCATAAGTAAAGCTACATTGTATTCTTGTGTGTTTTCCATAAATGTTCATTATAACGCCATCTGCAAGAACTGTCAGTTGACTTCATTCATTTTAAAACTTTTGTACGCAATACTCATTAATTTTTTTCTCTGTCACCCATGATGATCTTTCTTATTAGTATACCTCACTTTAATTTAGTTTTCTATTTTTGTTGTCAATTCTTTTATTTTGTTTGCAACACCTTTTTCTATATCTCTCACATTACCTGACCTTTCTTTTCTTTTTATTCACTTACTAGGTATTATTTGTATTCCCTTTCTTTGCCGTTTGATTGCGCACAATATTTTATCTCCCTGGAGTTAAGAGGTTCTGTAGGCAGTTCCAGATCAGGCTAGATCTGACCTGGAGACATCCCAAGTCAGAATTCACTGCTGCATGACTGTCATTAGCACACTATTAATAACTATTATCAAAAACTTGACTTTCTATTTTGATTTTACTTCTAATCATATGCATATTTCCACTTTTTGTCTTTGTCATGAACCGTTATAGTTAGACAGTTGTTTCTGTTCTATATGGATCTTTTGCAGGAAAGGGTACCTACAAAGTTGGAACATAGTTTTTTTGGTGATTCTGAATATAAAAAATGAGTATAAAAGCATATTTTTTTTAGGAGAGCGATTTAAATTAGATCTTTTGGCCGAAAAAAGTTTATTAAAAATAATACTATAAAGAAGTATTGTACGCATAAAAGCTCTCTGTATTTTTGGAAGAAATCTTACTACTAAAATGTCTTTCCCATTACGTTACTATATACTTTTCAACTGTTAGAGAGCAACTCAAACTGTGATATTACGAAGTAATGTATAGAACTAATGCGTTTAAACTTAGACGAATATTGCTAAAGTGTACAGAGTGTTCTTAGCTACAACTTATAACGA
>CAJUYH010002380.1:0-40308 GCA_910591685.1 Galerucella tenella
TGATATTGACTGCAGATCCTTGTGGTTCCATTAGCCTAACCAATCAATTTTAATCTTTGTTAGTTGACTGTATGTTCATTTTAAAAAGAATCATAAAAATTTGAAAACTCTCTTTTTCATAATATTAACTTTGGAACAGCTTGATACTCCAGAATCCCACCTCTACTTTATAGTTACAGCTTACTGACATTTGACAAGCACACATTTTTAATGTATCTTATTAGTTATTAATAAAAATATATGGATACCTACCCTACTCTATTTGATTATGAATAGTTTTCTATACAGTCACAATTAAACAGTGTTTTATTGAAAATATTGGACCAAATGTCCCTATATAATGGCATGTCTTTTTAGATGCATCCCATATCACTGAAATCCTAACACCCCCTATGTAGGTGCTTGTTTTTTAGCATAAACAGTAGCTTTTAGTTTTGTCTTTTTGGAAAACTTTCTCTATGGAGAGATTTCTTATGGTAACACAATGTTTATTTGTAATAGCAATATCTATTGTACCTAGTATCAATCAATATCCATTGATTTACCTCATATATTTTCAACAGAAAAATGATTTGAATTTGTACTGTGGCAATGCAATAAAATATGTATATGGCTTAAGCGAGGGCTTAGGGCTACATTCAAATCATGTCTTAATCTGTCTACCACTCTCCAGAATTAAGGAGTCTCTATGTATATTTCTAAATTATGTTTTCAAAAGTAAAATTTCCAATAGTTTAAATACATTCAAGTAGGTATATAGTATTAAACAAATTATAATATTTGGAGCCCATAAAATGCTGAGGTACACATTGAAAAAATAATCAACATCCATATGAAGTTTTTTTAGGTATTATAATATATTAATTCCTTTAGTAAATTGTATTTGTACACCTCTGTAACTTAGTTTTCATAATAATACTAAATCAAAATTACCCCATGAAATTAAAATCTGAATATGTACCTTTAAATACCTGACACCTTTGTGCCAATTTATTTTGTTTGGTAATTAATTACCTATATCTGTTTTTAGTTTTTTATATTATATTCAAATCCATTTTAAAATTTTTAGAAATAATACTTCCAGCAACTTACCTACCTAAAGGTAGTGGTAAAAAATTAGTGCAACAGACTAGATGAATCTACTTTAGTAACAATACTAATAATAATTAACATAATTTTATATTATAAGTATATTGAAGAATAATAAGGAAGGACATGGAGAATAACAAGCACTTAAAAGTCGTAAATTATATGTATTTTACATTTAATATGCATTAACTTTAAAAGTTTTTGCACATCTCTTACAGATAAAGGTATTATGAAGTTATTATGCTTAATTGGGTATCAATTAGTTCAATTAGTACCGACTACGAGCCGTGGCGATATTAAACGCATAATAATCATGTTTATCAACCATTACAATCGAGTAAATTTACATCGCATTGTATATACTTTCAATTCTTTAGTGCTAAATGGAATAATGTTTACATCTTTAAACATAACCTAAGTGTTAAATAGCACTATACCTAAAGTGCTAAAAGGAACGAAAAACAATTGAAGGGCAAATCGTTTAGCACTTTAGGAATGTCTTTAACAAAAGTCACGTATAAATACTAGTAAAACATTTAAAAAAAATACTTACATTTCTCAGAAAACTTCGAAATTCATATTAAAATTTTCCCAAAATATTTTTCTCACATTGCACCAAAATATTAAGAAGACCCGGCAAGATAATTCAATAAACGAGACAAAAAATAATAACCACCATACAAAAAAACTTAAGAAACAAACACCAGAAATTAACAGCAATATTATTGTGTCACAACAAACAAATTGAATCGAAAAACCATGTGACTTAGAATTTTTTAACAAAATTTCTAGTGTTTACATGTCACTCTTTCCGTAACAAATGAGTTTCTGTCTAGACAACAAGACGTATGTCAATATTCGTCAAAATCAAAATGGCTACGCCTTTAATTTGTGAGCAAAGACTGACGTTATTATTTATCTTTCACACTGGTGTTTAACGATTATTCACGTGTATCGAAAAACGTATTTCCACTATAGCTTGTCGTAAAACACGCCCAACGCTTAATAGCTTGGGTTTAATTCAAATAGAACCGCCAAAATCCAAATTTTATCCTGATTAGGGGACTTTACTTTTAAAATAAATTGCCATTTTTCATATGAAATGTAATTATTTCTTTCATTTCAGCTAGATTTTTTTGGTTTAGTTTAAAAAATAAGGAGCATGCGCTCATCAATGGTTTTTGTTTTTAATCTTATTTTATCGACTTATTTCTGAAAAGATAGATTCAAAATACATTAGTAATGGATACAATATACATTTATATTATTATTTATCCCATATTTTGTTAGGTGTATCAAATCGTATTTCGGCATTTAGAATATTTTAGCTCCTTCGATGATAATGTTTTGTTGATTATGTTCGCCATCTATTAGATAAGTATTGTAGCTTCAATTAATCATGTAAGGAATCTATTATTTACATAAGCCTAACCTGTACTCTGTGCCTGATCACAGAATTGGCTTGGCACATTTGGCTAATGTGTCAGAATATTATGTGAACATGCCTAGCTAGGAGATTTTTTGTGTATTGGCCTTGCAAGGATATTGGTACTGTTTTGTATTCATTTTATCATTTTAATAAGATGCTTCAAAAAATTTGTTCTAAAATCTACTTATTTTGTTACTTAGTTTTATAACCTCAAAAAATTAAAATTGCTATTAAATGTATATATTATTTGCAATAAATTGAATAAAAAACGAGTATTCAAAATGAAAAATGAGGAAAAAGAAGATGTAGACAACGAACGAGTTCAAACAAATAAGAAAAAAAGCAGGGTAAACGATTGCGATAATGGATTTTCAGATTGGGTATGTAACTGTTTAAACCAAATGTGAATGAATATTGTATTGAAATATATTGACTTAATGTTAACAGGGCGGTTATAAGGCTGCTAAAAGAGCAAAGCTTTTGAATCAATTTGAAAACAGCGAAAAAAACCAAATTTCAAATATTTTTCAAAATGTTGCAATACATGTAAATGGACTTACTAGACCTCCTATCGATGAATTAAGAAATCTTATGGCTGCACATGGTGGGCAGTTTCATATGTATCAAATCTCAAGCACTACTCACATTGTTGCTTCAAATTTACCAAATGTCAAGGTTTGTTATTTTATTACAATCGATAGTTGTTTTACTAATAGTGATGTGTCTTTATTTTAGATTAAACACCTTGGGACAACTCCCATTGTTAAACCAGCTTGGATAACAGATAGTATTGACTATGGAAAGCTCTTAGATTATAGAAGATATTTATTATATAATAATCAAAGTAAATCACAACCAAGAATACATTTTCCTGTTTTGGATAAACCACCAAATGATATTCCTATAGATGACAATGGAATCCAAAAAAATATTAATTCTGAAATTCTGGATAACCAATCATCTACTCATATTTCTATTGATCAAATTACACCTGCTAAAATAACTACAGACCAAAATAATAAATTACCAACAAAAACAGCTTCCGATCCAAATTTTCTAGAAGAATTTTATAACAATTCCAGGCTACATCTAATTTCAACATTAGGTGCTGAATTTAAACAGCTTGTTGGCCAAATGAGAGATTCTTGTGATGGAAAATTTCCTGGAATTGAAAATTTGCTCTTGCTTAAAGGTACCAATACCTACATATTTATTCAATTATTTAATTTCCTAAACTTTTCAAGGACATAATAGTAACCAAGTAATACCAAGTTCTGTAATAATGCACATAGATATGGACTGTTTTTTTGTTTCTGTGAGTATTCGTAATAAACCAGAACTTAAAGGAAAACCAGTAGGTATTACTCATGCTCGAAATGGACAAATAACAAATGTAAGACCAGAACAGAAGGCTGTCCGAGAGCAAGAATTTGCATTGTACTCTGAAAGATTACCAGTAGGAGTGATTTCCAGAGTTGAACAAATTGACAATTTGTCTAGTATGTCTGAGATAGCAAGCTGCAGTTATGAAGCAAGAAAATATGGGATTAAAAATGGAACATTCTTGGGTCAGGCTATTAAAATGTGCCCCAATTTGGTTACATTGCCTTATGATTTTGAGGTATACTTTATATTTATCAGTTAAATTAACTTTATATTAGACAATGGTGATATCATATCGCACAGTTCGCATGAATTCGATTAACGTGGTTTTCTTATTTAAATTTACCCACGTAATAACTACAAATATAGCACAAAACACAAAATCTGTTCAAAAATTATTATATTAAATTATAAGATTCGCCAAATTTTATTTTGTGATAAAAAAAACTAGATACGACCGGAAATCGAATCGTGGTCTACTCCAGCATTCTCCGAATTGTCATGACGCGGATAGCTGTCAAATGTTTTTATTTTGGGTATATCTATAGTTAGTATAAGCTGTGGGAATAAAAAAAAAATCAAATTATAAAGAATTAAAATGTCTTCTGCCTTCTTTTGAAAATGTTTTGCACTACAAACTGATTATTTTTAAAATAATCAGTTTGTAGTGTAGTTGTAGGTAGGTACAGTTATTGATGTTTTCAAATAAATAAAACTAATTATAAAAGTGAAAAATAATAAAGTAGGCTTTTGTCAAAATTCTCAAATTACTTATAACACAAAAAATAGAAAAAGTTTTTGTGAAGTGTAAGTGAAATATTGATTACATAAAAGTGTAAACGAATTAGAACTGTGAGATAAACTAAAAATAAAAAGTGTTAGTCTCGGTTTTTTATTATAATGGAAGTTGATACTGATAGTAGCGAAAAACCTAAGGTACTTTTTAAATATTTATGGCCGTAGGAAGAATAGTCTACATAACTCGATGCAAAGTGAATTTCACTCATTTCATTTCCGCACTCACCGATGTCAACATTATTTTAAAAAAACCATTACATTAAACAATATTTGTTACAATTATCACATATTCGTAGGAAAAATAGTGTACATTACTTGTGCGAAAGTGATTTTTCACACTCGTAGGAGTGTCTCAATGCTTCCCACTCGTGTGAAAAATGTCACTTTCCGCACTTGTTACGTAATATACTATATCAACAATTTCCAGGGAATTAAGGAAGTATCTCATAATCTGTACAAGACTATTGCTTCCTACACTCTTGATATAGAAGCGGTTAGTTGTGATGAAATGTATGTAGATATTACAAAAATTTTAAAGAAAACTGGTCTTACAGTAGAAGAATGGGCCAACCATATTAGGCAAGAAATTATGACTGTTACAGGATGTCCTTGTTCTACAGGTAAAATAATAAACACATTTGATATCATTAAAATTTTAATTTATATTGATGTAAGCACCCAAGTATCTGCTATTTTTGTTAGGTTTTGGGGCAAATAGACTTCAAGCAAGGTTAGCAACAAGAAAAGCTAAACCTGAGGGACAGTTCTATTTAAAACCGGATGAAGTAGAAAATTATATGGTTGATGTGGCTCTTTCTGATTTACCTGGGGTAGGTAGAGCCACTCTAGCTAAACTACAGAAATTAGGGCTACACAGATGTGGAGATGTTCAGGTGAATACCAATTGTGGTTTTTATATATACAGGGTATGTGTAATGTTCTAAACAATTTGACAGTTCAGTATGTTTTAGTTGGCATCTTTGAAAACTCTACAAAATGAATTGGGGCAAAAAGTGGGTGAAACACTGAAAGAGCAATCTATGGGAATCGATAGTAAACCTTTGAATTTTCATCACGAACGAAAATCAGTATCAGCTGATGTTAACTATGGAATAAGATTCAAAACTATAGAAGATTGTTACAGTTTTCTACAAAATTTGTCTGTAGAAGTTTGCAACAGAATAACTGATATTAAAATGAGAGCCAGATGTCTAACATTGAAATTATTAGTAAGAGCTCCAGAAGCACCGGTTGTAAGTTTTCCAATTAATCTTTCAGTTTACAGCTTAATTGAGGTTTCTTTTTGTTTAGGAAACCGCAAAATTTCTTGGCCACGGCGTTTGTGATAGTTTAACTAAAAGTACAACGTCAAATTTGATTCTTAACAATCCACAAACAATATTTAACGAAGCTAAAATCTTGTACGAAAAACTTGGCGCTGATTTTGCAGAATTAAGAGGTGTCGGTCTTCAGTTAACTAAATTAGAAAAGAATGTTCCTGTCAACAAGGCAATGAGTAATTTTTTAAACCAGAAAAAAGAACAAGAAGGCGATAGTAAGGAATCAAACAAAAATTCTAATGAAAAAAACAAGTTTAGTGATATACAAAAAGGTGTAAATTCAAAATTACTTTCTAATGTCGATAAAGAAGCGATGAAAACATCAACGGGTTCAAAAAGAGGAAGGCCAAAAGGGAGTAATAATGGAAATAGGACATTGAAGAAATCAATGAGCAATGCAAGTTTGGATAAATATTTTGACAAGAAAAAAAGTACAGAAACTGGAATTAAGTCTAAACAGGTACACTTTGGCAAGTTTATCTGAAGCCGTGAAAGGAGTGCAGTCGAAAACATTCGATATTGCCACGTTTAACTATGAAAAAGCTAAAGTGCTATGTATGTAGTGATAATAATTAGAAAAGGGACTTAATTATTAACAATATGATTAAACGTTAATTCTTTAATGTGCTTGTTTCCTTGGATTTTTTAAATTTATGAATATTAAAAGATGAGCACTTTTCCAAATTTGCTATAGGCTTCTTCAAGCTCTGGTAGCGTTGTACAAAAACCATAAGTACCACACCCTCCGAATTACATAATTGGTGATTTTTATCGAAAGGCCTGACCAGCTGACTTATTGGCAAGCGCGTCAATTGACTGATATTGATTTATCCAGTGGCGTTGGTATTGTTCAGTGACCTTTGTATTCTCAATTTTACTTTGTAAAATAGGTACCGTACGCCATTTGTACGTTCATGACAGATATATGCGCCATGCTCCCTCGCCTCTTACCGATGCCGCGTAGCTTCAGATAAACTTGCCAAGCTATAGAGTATATTCATTATTATTCAAAAGTTACTTGAATGATTAAAACTACTAAAAATTGATTAAGGCATTTTGTTTAATTCCGTATTACAGAATGTTCCAGTGGATCATAAGATTGATATGAAAGTGTTGAACGAGCTGCCAGAAGATTTAAGAAGAGAAATAATTAAAGAGTATAATTTAGAAATGAATGTTGAAGATACACTACAATCTAAAATAAAAGGCATTCAATCTATCAAAACAAATATTACCACCCAAGCTAAAAAATCTGAAAACGGTGAGTTTCTTTAGAACCCTCTTTGTATCACAGCTTCTAACGATGGGAATATAATTATTTATATACAGGGTGTCCCATTATATTCTGACTGTTTTTAAGAGCTTATATCTTATATCGAAACGGTTCTGGATAATAAGATGCGGTTTCCACAGTTAGGTTTAAAATTACCGTGAGTTTTGTTGTGACACATTTTATATAAATGGCCTACTTCCGGTTTACCCGCTAGAAAAGTGGCGTATTTTCAGAATACAGTAGATGTAATTCTTTAAATGGGACACCCTGTAAATTTAGCAATTTCTTGAAAGACGCATATTTTTACTTTTTATTGGTACATTGAAGTTTAAAATCAGTGGACAGAAAGCGAAGTTAGATAACTTCAACTAGGATACTGTAATGATTTAGATATAAAGTTGGAACTTTATTAGCTAAAGAGAACTGCAAAAAACAAATAGGGACATGTTTCAGGGCACTCTAAAACAAATGTTCGATGTGTCTTCCTTCTTGGTCTATACATTTGTGGGATCGAACCAAGTTGTCAAATGCTGCTGTCAGCATTTCAAGAGGAACATTTTCCATTACCTGCCGTATGTTATTTTTTGATTCCTCAATAGTAGCAGGCATCGGGTTGTAGACTCTATCTTTCACAAATCCCCATACAAAAAAAACTGGAACAGTCAGGTCTGGAGAATTTGGAGGCCATTCTATTGGACCAGTTCTACCAATCCAATTATTTCCAAATTGTTGGTTAACAGATTCTCTTGCTATGTTGGAAAAATGGGGTGGAGCCCCTTCTTGTTGAAAGTAAACATTTTGGTTCAAAATACCATCTTGTTTTAACTGGTTCTAACACAATGTGACGTTCTGTCAATGATTGCAATATTTTTGTGATGTGACATTTTAACGCTTCCTTTATTATTATTTATTTAAGATACCTGAATCATTACAGTATCCCAGTTGAAGTTATCTGACTTTCTGTCCACTGATTTTAAACTTCAATAAACCAATAAAAAGTTGAAATATGCGTCTTTCAAGAAATTGCTAAATATACAGGGTGTCCCATTTGAAAAATTACATCTACTGTATTCTGAAAATACGCCACTTTTCTAGCGGGTGAACCGGAAGTACGCCATTTATATAAATGTGTCACAACAAAACTCACGGTAATTTCAAACCTAACCGTGGAAACCGCATCTTATTATCTAGAACCGTTTCGAAGATATAAACTCTTGGAAACAGTCAGAATATAATGAGACACCCAGTAGTGCTTTTGGTCATGTTTCAGTTAAAAAATCTCCATTTAGCAATCTAACTTGGGATGACATTAAACCTATAATAAGAAAATGGACCGAATCAGAACAGAGTCCTTACAACATGGACATTGAGATGATAGCTGCTCATTTTAAGCTATTAGCCGTCAACAGAGAAATTGAAGTTTTAATGAGTGTCTTTAATTTTTTATACAGGTAAACACATCACTGGGATCGGTCACGTTGGTGCTGTCCCGGTCTTGAGACATATTCTTTAGAAGTGCTATAATGTTTTTTTATTACAGAATGTTTTCTACTTTAAATTGTGAATGGCATCGAGCATATTTCGAAATAGTCAATACAATGCAGGAGGGAATGGTAGCAAGATATGGGCATACTTTATTAGTACAAAGGAATTTTGACTGCTGTAAAATGACATAGCGGGGAATACCTGCAATATGTGAAAAATATTGCAGATTTATTTAAGAAAACCACGAGAATTCTGTTTTCAGGGCAATTTTCCGTTCTCTAACGACTGTAGAGTTCGAAATTGGCGTTGAGCTGGGAAAAAAGGATTCAAATATTTTTTTATTGAAGAATTCTTACGAAAATGGACTATTTGTTCCACATTTTTTAGCCCGATTGAATAAATTCGTATAGGAATTGAAAAAACTGACTTAAAGCGAATAGAAATCATCAAAATTTATTTTATATTTTTAATAAAATGGTTTTTTAATTACTTCGTCGAATGTTTCATTTTTACTATTACTGAAAAAAAACTACTTGTCTTTGAATGTTGGAATTGAGTTTCTTGTAATGCCACACATCCTAATCTAACTTAAGTATAGTACGAGAGCTTATTTTCCCGACCGATTATTTTTATATTTAGTAGTAACAATATTGAAGTAAATATCAGAAAATAAAAAAAAAAAAACAAGAAAACGCAGGCCCAAACCCGGTTGATCAAAGTGTAAGTATGTATACTGTATGTACTCTACAAATGTATGAAGGTCAGTTAGTTGTTTCAACTAACCGAATTTAGATTCATATTACCTTTATATATCAGATCGGGTATAAAATTAAATAGTAAATAAATTCCTTACATGAACGGTGACGCTTATGGTTTACTACCTGACTAGCATCTGTGACCTTTTCGCGTGCTGTCAGACAATAAGAAACAGACTATAGAAGCCAATACTTTTTTTTTATTCAATAGAACCATAGAGGTGGTATATTTCCCGTCAGATGAAAGGGTGTTTTTTTGATCAGACAACTCCATCTCTTGGGTACATTTTATGTAAAATTTCACACTATTTTTCCAATAATGTATAAATGAAACACAATTATTTTAAACGTGACTTTATTCGTCAAACAATGTATACATTGAAAAGGTTATAATTAACAGAACTACTTCAGAGTAATTACATAAATATATTGCAATGAATTACAGGGGTCCAGATCAGAAATAACTGACAAGACAATAATTATAACGCCATAAAATAATTTTCAATAATATAAATAATTTTAGTCAATTTCAGTCGGTTTAATAAACAATATTATATGGTGGGGAATAAATTTGTTTTTTCAACAGTCGAAATTATTTGATCTGGTCCAACAGGTGAAATAACCTGTGATTGTTAAACGGCGCAGAAAGCCGAAAACAATCGCCTGTCCAAAGCCACGTTTCGACAGGGGATTGATGACCCAACAGCAATATGTACCGTTATATTATTGCTGTGACCTTATAATAATCACCTGCAAATACTTTATATTACGATGTAGCACAAAATACTTTAGTATGAACAGGATTAGGTTTATAACAATTTCAATTAAAAATAAATGTCAATATAAGGTTTGTTCCCGTAGCAAGTTCCTAACTGTTATGGACAAATTGAGTCTGCGCAGTATCAGAGTTTATGCGCTGCTGGAACGCTTATTTAATACTGCGCAGACTCAATATGTCCAAAACAGTTAGGAACTTGGTACGGAAACAAACCTATTGGTATAAAAAGAGATCTGAGCATTTTTTGGACACTGAACAAGAAATAATGTTCATTGTATTGTCCATACAAATATTTTTTACTTTTAGTTTAACATTTGACCACTTGATATTCATTTCATTATTAAACACTTTCCAATATTTGTAGCTTTGAAAAATTTTCTGCTCTTTTTTGTATTTGTAGATTCTTGTCGAGACCAAGTAGGTATATCATCATATACTTCTTATAACTCGATCGTAATATATAGCAATACAGGGGGCTTCATCAATCCAACAGCTCCATTGCTGTGACTGACATCGCCTGTCTTTTTCTACAAGACCCTCCTAAGTGCAAAATGTTGGTTGGTTGCTTCCAAGCAAAAATAATTGTAAAAAAAAACGCAAATTTTCAACACGAAAAGTATTAGTGTGAAATTCGTGCAGGTTGCGTTAAATATGTAGTTATTTTTTTTTTTTGGATCTATGATTATATTTTAAAGCGTCGCCAAGAAAAAACTTCCCTAGGCTTGGATTATGAATTATGCTATTCGCATCTACATGAAATAAGTTCTCGGTTCAAGGCATCACTTCATTTTATAATAATCCAAATCTATTTAAAAACTTTAAAGTGTAATAATGTACAGATCGGAAAAAACACACAAAAAGTCAAATTCAGCAACTCAATTATTTTGGCTAAAAAGCACCTTCCACGTTTGGTTCATTCAAGTATATTCTCTAATCTCAGCGTTTAAATTTCAGTGAATAGGTTTGTAAAGTGCAAACTCGATAGAAAATGATGATAGAATAGTTGCAAGTTTATGATAAATTTGTTCAAATCTCCACTAGATCATTAATAGAAGTTGCCATTACAAAGATACGTTTATCAATGACTTCTGTTCAGCTTAATTTGTAAGAAATATTAGTAGTATTAATCTGGAAGAAACAGTTGCGGATGTAGTAACGCATTTCCAACTGATTTTTTTCATTAGAACGTTAACAAATTATTTTGTTGGAAGTTATTATCGATAACTGTGAAGTGTTTACGAAAGCGTGATGTCATAGAGAGACGTCATAACTATTTTAGCGTTTTGGCGCGAAATAATACCTATTCCAGTATAGTGGAGATATTTTATTTCATAGAGAAAGAACAGTTTTTAAAACTTTCTTTGTATATATTTCTACTAAGTACATTGCACCCACACTCTATTCAATCGATTTTAAACACTTTTACCTAGATTGGAGCTCAATATAAGCAACATAAATTTGTTTGTTTTTGATTTTTTTTTACAACTTTCGAAACGAATGTTCACTTATACTGTGGATTCAATCTTCTAGAGAATGTAAGACCCGTTCACCATATATTTTTTAAAGGAATAATAAAATTTGCGTACCTTTTCACATCTCACATTTTTTTCTAAGAAGACTTCACAATACGATTTTTTTCCTATAATAATTGATCTAAGACCTACCTTCGCTGAATTACAATTTGCTCTTTCCAAAAAAGTCAATTAATAATTATACATATTCTATGATTATATAGTTTAAAATTTACTGTGTATTGTATTCAACTACAAGCAAGCAAAAATATAAATATATGGGAATTTTGAATAAAATACATTTGAACATAATAAATAAATTGCTTATAAGAAGTGATAAGGTCAGCTGATTTTTTTAATAATATTAAATTACAAATATAAATAAAAAATTGATAAATATTAACTGATATTATATTGATAATTACAATTACAAACAACATTAATTTAAATCTAAATTAGCTGAATACAATTCACTTATTTTGATAAGGTCAATCACTCTAATATGATCGTAATCATAGGATTATTTACAAAAAAACCTTAATAAATATTTCATTGTTGCCTAGTATACCAATTTTTTTTGGCGAATGACCTTCCCAAAAAAATTCAATTTACAAAAAGGTATATTATATATAGGTTGCTTACCTTTGGGATAAAATATGATTTTTTCAATCGAAAAATGTATTAAAAGAAAATGTACGAACCTGCCAGTTAGAAAAACGAATTTTAAAAATAATTTTCAATTAAATTCAAGAAACTATTTAATAAATTAATAACTAAAATTCGTTTTTCGCAATATATCCGTTAATTTAACTTCGTGTTTGAAAGGGAAACAATGTTAATAATTAAGATTGCACAAACCTTTCAATAAGGACAATTCCATGAAATCAAAATAAAAAAAAAATAAAAAGTTACATACCGTGTCGGCAAGTATTTTTGAATCGGATTTGTTTGTACTTTTTTCAAAACCTGTCAAAATAAAACAATTAAGAAATATAAATGACCACGGAAAATCAACGCGCTCTCCCCAGCCATGCAATTTAATTGAAAATATACGTTGTTGATTTTTTTGTGTGGAAAATATAGATAAAAGAAATCGTCAAAATTTAATTCCACTTCCACATAAAGTGTGGTCAGACATTTTGTCCTTAACCCTTGGAAAACATCGTTGACATTAAACTTTTTCTTTTATTCTAACTCTAGATTTAAATAAACATTTTACTGATCAAAATTATTATTCTCATCAGTATCCTCCTTAAAATTTGTCTATTAAGTACCATTTAGATGATACATTTACAGTAAAATTGATAGAGTAATCCATCAAAACGATTTCTTTTGTCTTTACTAAATTCGCAAGAGAACCCGAGATTTGTAACAATTTTTTTTTCCAAAGTAAAAAAAAAATAAATAAAAAAGAAGTGAAGTGGTCGACAAGTAAAAACATTTGAATCCTAACGTAAATAAATTGTGGACTTAATCTTAAACTTGCGGATGATAAACGAGGTACATCGGGGATCATCTAAAGCGTGGTTGCATCAGCACAGGTCCTGTTGGAAACATGGGAGCACCATACATCATACCCGGTGGCATTCCAATCATACCTAATGACAAAAATAATATGCAAACATTCAAGTTTTACTGCGTGTAAGGAACACTGAGTTTGGAGTATTGTCATTTTTTTTATTTTCGTTTAGTTTACTTTGGAAATTTCAAGGTTATGAACCGAAAATCAAGATTTTATTTGTGTTGATACAACATTTTATTAAAAATGAAATTAGTCAGTAGGAAATATCAAATTAAATAATTCATATCAAATACTGATTTGCTACATGCAGTTAACAGAATATTGTTGAGCATAGGAATCATCTTTTGAGTAAGACACTTTTCGTAAAATGTACTCTGAACTATGGGTGGTAGCAAAAGTAGAGACTGGAATTAAAGTCTGGGAAAGCCACTAGTAGCTTTAAAACGTAAATTTATCCCAGAGGAAACTGTGATCAATTCGATAGTGATGAAATATATAGAAGGAAGATGATAGTCAAACAACCGATTTTTGTGTGTAATTGGTTGTAGAATCATATGGGAATGCCTAGAAAAACTAATAGGGCTAAGACACTTGAGAATGCACAAGCCAAAGTAAGGCTACACGAAGAGTTTTGACAGAAATCCCATACTGTTTGTATTGTGTACCTGGTGTCCCGCTATATCTCAGAAACTCTATCGTACAGCTTAGAAAAAAAAATCTGTATTATATACTCGCATAGTTTTTTGCCCCAACGATAGAGGGCGTATCTCACAATATTAATACAAAAACATCATTTTTTTATAATAAATGTACAGTAATTAGTACAACAAAATTTAAATATTCGTAATGTTTTACGTGAGTTCTTTCCACCTCTTTTTGCCTCATCTTGTAAATCAGTTTTCCCACTCCCCTCTACCAGTTATTTTACAAGATAGAGAAAAAATAATTGGAAATAATTCTCGTAAAATGCATAATAATATTTAAATTTTGTGATACTATAACTAAGCTGTATGATAAATAGTTTCTGAGATACAACGGGTTACCTCGTCTTAATCAGACACATGGTACTTAGAGAATTTCAATTTCAATAGAATTTGTATCAAACATTTTATGAATCTAAAAATTCTTGATTTCCGAATGTATAACATTTGTATTTAAAAATTTAGAGGGCACAAAACTAAAATCTATACTCACCTTCATGAAATTAAAAAAAAAAACATCTATATTTATTAAGCCTAGCATCAGACACACAGCTAAAGAAAACTACAATACCACACATTAGAAAAGTGTTTTTTAATTAATCTGATAACTAACAGAAATGTTTTTTTGCTCTCTAAAGTTTAAGGAGACTAATTTGTATTGTGCATTCAAGTTTTTCCTAATTTGCTCCATCATACAACGGTAACCCATGACACATGTAGGCTAAACCGATCTATAAATGTATGAATAGTTGAAATGAGATTTATTGGTCATGTAATGTTTCTTCAACTACTTGAAATATAAAATTAAATCAACATATACTGGATGTTTCACTGTTACATCACGAAGGAGCTTACACGTTTTACTGAGACATCCTGTATATTTATAGAATTTGAAAAAAAAACGTTTTTGTTTGCTGATTGGAAATAATTAGTGTACAATACAAATCGCGCAGCTAAAAGAGAAAGAAAAAAAACATAAAAAAAAACCCAATACCTCTCCAAAACAATTAAAATGACAATATCCAAAATCTACATAAATTTATAGGTTTCTGTGATTAGTGATTTAAAAAATATAAATATACGATAAAAATGTATAAAATATTACTCAGAATGATGAAATGTGTCATTCGAAATAAAGGAAATTGCCTACTGTCAAAATCTTCACAACGCGTTGTGACCCCAAATTTCTATTGACGTATATCACATGTTAATAAGTAAAAATTGTCTCTTTGCAAATACATATTTCTAAGCCACCAAGTTCATCAAATATCAATTAAAAGCTATAACAGTTTGTTGCAATCTTAGGTGGGACACTACTCTATATATATAAAAAAAGGTATTTTACTTTTTGACAAATTATATATTTTCTGATAAAAAAAATCGAGATCTATTAGTTGTATTTTTGGGTTTAGTCCATCCAGAACTAACTTTATGAAAAATAAAAAACAATAAAAAAAGTTTCCCATATAATACCAACTTTATTGGAGACACTGTAGTATAGTATACGGTTCGAGTCATCATGTATTTGGTGTAGCCAAGACGCGTTGTGAGTACAGGAGACAATTTCGATTGTAGCGAATAACAAATATGCAATAAATTCAACCAAATGACAGTAAACAAACCAATCACTGCCAAAAAAACTAAGCGAGTGACAAATATCTGAATGCAGGCATGCCAACACAGAAGTGCGTGAGTAGTACCTGGGCAGATGCGGATCGCCCCCAAATTTCATTTTGTCCTCAATTTATACGCACTGGTGTCAGTAGTAATCAATGTTAATTTCACTTCAATATAAATAACATTTATTGTATTTTTTTTAATGTAATTATTTAAACAAAATGCTCCACCATTAAAATCCCAACACTGACACAAATTTTATTAAAAAAAAAGTATTCTATCGCTGATATTTCAACTCTTCTTCGGTACACCTCTTATATAGATTAAATCATATAAAATGCATACATGTTTCAATAAAAAAATACATTCAAATTTATTGAGATTCTTTCATACAATTCTACAGCATGTGACAAATCAGCTGGTTGGGTTTGAATTAAAAACTATATTAGTAGTTAAATGCTACAAACACAAATGTAAAAAAAAACATATACAAAGTACAAAGTTTTTCCGATCGATAGCACTATTTTGGTTTTAGATTTATGTTAAGTTTTCAATAAGAATAAGCTGATAAATATTGAGGTTATGTATGTTATTTGATGATTATATAGAAGTGACAAAAACCAACAAACATTAAAAAACTGGGGGTCTATTCTCAAACAGTGACATTTTTTGTAGCATGCGAGATTTTACTTCTTTATATACATCCTTAATTGACAAAAGTATAATCTCGCATGCGACAAAAAATGTCACTGTTTGAGAATAGACCCCCTGGTTAGTCACAATTCGTAATACAGTGAGAAATTATGTAAAATGTAGTTAGTTTAAATAGCTCTTGAGTCTCTATCGTCCACAACCCTTGTTACATCTGCAAATATAAATCAAAAACGAAATGAAACCGAGAAAGCTCTTCTTTTATTGTTTTAAATATTTATAAATTATCCGGTATTCTAAAATTATTAACTAGTTCTACTTACGAATATAGCAATCTTAAAACCTCTGTCACACGACACTTTTTTTTAGTTTTAGTTTTTTTATTTGAACGAATTTTAAATTGAAAAAAGGTGAAGATGCACAGAAGAAACGCAAGGAAAAGGTGACACTCGGTATATTGAACCTTCCAATTGAAAAAACTCGACTTAAACGCAATCATACTCGGTATTGTGTAAAATATACAATTACAGTGAATTAGAATTTTATTTTCATTTATACAATCTTACTTGATAACTATTTAAAAGCCATTTGATCTAAGAAAAGTTTATCAAAAACAGGATCCTCCCATTAATAAATAAAAACAGTACACTGCTTATTTGAATTGACCACCGCAACTAACATCTTTCAACTATTAAATGTACGACCTAGCCCACTCCAATGGGTACGTTTTTGCACACCCTATTAAATCTACTTGAACACAGTTAAAATGTAGAATGTATTACAGAAGAATGAAACCTAATGATTTAAAATATAAAAGTACACTAATTATATAATGGGTAACAGTTCAAAAACCCTTTTATTTAAAGAAATACAGAAATGTATCATATAAATTGGGAAATATTCCAAAGGGTTGATTAAAATCAATGAATTCTGGTTTAATTGTACTCTGTATTTTTTTAAAACATGAAGGCTCTTTGTATCTCCATGCAGGCAGTTTCATATTAGACTTATAGTCTAGGAGGAATCGGCGCATAAGTACCGAAAACTATTCCACCTCAATTTTTTTATACGATCCTCTTCAAATGGCCCTACTGATTATATAAATGCATGTTGCCATGGGGCAGCCCGGTGCCATATTGTTTAAACCGTAATTGTTTAAGCAATTGCAAGGAATTGTTATTTTTCAACCGGACAAATTTTTTTATATTCTTTATTGTACATTTGGAAGAATATGTTACTTTTCCCCTCCCATTTTTTACGCCACTGACATTTGAAGCAATTTTTATTCAATTTTGTATTCCTCAATGGTTTTCACGTGAAAAACGAATAACCTCTACGTATCAAAAAATGTTTAGTTTTCAAGATATTTAATGATTTCATGAAGTCTGCAAGATCACTTTTTAATAATTAATTTAAAAAAAAGTTCTTGTATTGTTTTTAATAACTACCAAGTACTTCTGTTTGGAATATGTAACAGGAACTAATTTATGAAACAGCTATGCATCTAAAACATTCGGAGAAGATGTTGAAAATATTTGTCCCAACTAGTGATTTTATTTTAAAACAAATATAGAAAGAATCCATGCAGCATCAGCAATTATTTCCGGCAATCATCAGTCTTTCCAAGGTATGCGATTTTCAATGAGAAAACGTTGCAAACTGTGTATAAATGTAAATGGACCAAGTTTTGGACATCTCTTGTAATTTTTTGACTGCTTAATTCTTTTGTTAATAAAATCACAAGTTTGGACAAGTATTTCCAATAATCTTTTCAGAATGTTTTAGATGAATCGCTGCTTCATAAATTAGTTCCTTTTACATATTCCAACCATAAGTACTTGGTAATTATTGAAAAAAATATAAGAAACATTTTTTTAAATTAATTATTAAGAAGAGATTTTGTAGACCTCATAAAATCATTAAATATCTTGAAAACTAAAACTTTTTTGATACGTGAAGGTTATTCGTTTTTCACGTGAAAACCATTGAGGAATACAAAATTGAATAAAAATTGCTTCAAATGTCAATGGCGTAAAAAATGGAAGGGGAAAGGTAACATATTCTTCCAAATGTACACCACTGGATCAAAAATTGAAAAATTTTTTCCATCAAAATATGCCCTTTTACATTTAAAAAGAACCTGCCAAATGTCAAATCAATTTATTCATCCATTTTTAAGTTATGGAATTGAAACATTCAATTTTTCAAAACTTTAACACCCTGTAATTCGAAAAGTAAAGAGGCTGGACCCCTCAATCCTTATATCATTTTGTCCAATTTTACGAGAGGTATCTACATGCAAACGGTGTAGGTGTCATTTGAAAACACCCTGTATTTTTCATGAGCCGAAAGTACCCAAATTTGAGATTTTTCGAACCTTAAAAAATTCATATCTTTGGAAATATCAAATTGATCGTGAAAAGTCATGGGACCTTTTTTATTGGTATTTCAATAAAGAATATAAAAAAAAATTGTCCGGTTGAAAAATAACAATTCCTTGCAATTGTTTAAACAATATGGCACCGGGTTGCCCCATGGCAACATGCATTTATATCATCAGTAGGGCAATTTGGAGAGGATCGCATAAAAAGATTGAGGTGGAATAGTTTTCGGTACTCATGCGCCGATTCCTCCTAGACTATTACAAAAAATCATTTCCATGTGGAATCTATATAACGAGCATAATAAATGTGAAGTATACTAATAGTGAAAAAATTTTAGTACCATTAGCTGCAATGGATCTTTTAAATTCAAGTTACCAGCTAAATGAAATTCTACCTGCAGAGAAAAACTATTTGCAGACACTTAAAACATCATTTTTATATCAAGTCTTTGATTGAAAAATAATCTTCGTATTATAATATCTTCAACATAATAGAAGAAATGTCTTAAGACTATCCGTTTACCTACCTGGGGGCATAGATAAGGGTGGTGGTCTCATAAGGGGTCCTCCAAGGAGCGTCGGGGGTCCAGGTATCATTTGTGGCCTCATGGGTGCCATTATAGGTCCTCCCATTGTCATTGTCATGGGTGGGCCTGTAACTCGAACAGGAAACCTTTGCATCATTGCTGCGTGATGGTTCATAGCTTCTACATGCTTTTGTTGAGCCGCTGCTTGTTGGGCTGCAGATACTGCTATTGCCAACTGAAAAATAAGTAAAGATGTATATAAAATAAATAAAGATTTATTATATCAACAAATTACCTCTGAAGCAGCATTACTGGAACTTGAAGGTCCCTCATCTGGTTTTGATGGAATGTTTTTAGCATATTTTGAACTTCTCGCTCTAATTTCTTCTAGTGATGTATCTTCAGAAGGATGTATAATTTTACTAGTGGCACTAGATGTGGCTATAGTTGATACTTTGCTACTATCTATGCTATGACTACCTCCTGGAGTGTTTGTTGTTGGCGGGGCACTTATTGTTGCAGCTGTAATATAAAACAGATAAAAAAACTAACACAAGTTTTTGCTATTTAAAAGTGAACTGAACGAACCTGATGAAATTGGCTTAAAATCAGCACCAACTACTGGTGTTCCAGGACCACCTGGTGATGAGGTAGGAATGGCACTAGGGAACAGTGGTTTTGGCGGGCCTGCTTGGTTCTGCATCATTTGTTGCATATGTGCAGGCATCATTTGCATGCTACAAATAAAAACAATAAAACATAATTTGAAATTTTGTCAACATATAATTTGTTACAAAATTAATTAAAAAAAAAACAGTGCTACTTAACTGCAACTATTTGTCTAAAAATAAAAAGGTAATTAAAGACAACAAAATTATAATTTTTATTCCCAGTAATCCCATGTACCGGCATACTACAATAATTTGGAATATATTTGCAAGTAATGACAGTTGGCAAGGGTAACTGAAGGCCACATGACAAGGTGCAATACATTCTTAATCATAAGCAGCTTTTTTGAGGTGAATATCAACTTTTTTCTTTCTATTCTTGGTTGGGCTAGCAGCAATGTTGCAATGTCAAACAGCGTGCAAGATTTATCATTTGCAATATACTGACCTTGCAAGAACTAGCCACAATTTCTTTCAAATTGTATTGCTCCATGTCAAGGGGCCTTGAAGAATTTGTAGTTGTTGAGGAGAAGAGAACAAGAAGAAAAACAAATTCTATGTGGGGGAGAAAATAGATCTTGAAACTGAAATACACACCAGAGGAAATAATAAAACAATACATACACTTATTCATTACAATCCATACTAATAAATAAACACTATAATTTTTTGTACTGGTTCAATCGAAAAATCTGCACAGAGAACTGCATGTTACTTTTGAATACCTCATGCAATTTTTCTGTTGTAAAACATCCAAGAAAATGTATATATAAAAGAAAGTTCACTTTTGCTACAGTAATCAAATAATTTATTAAAAAAGTCAAGTAGATACTCTAATAGTGGGCAAGATTTTATATATTTAATGTATATTCAACAACAGAACTTACACATCAACACTACATGTTTGAAACTGTACTTTAAAAGCTGATTAAATAAGTTTGTTCCAACTGGCATTTGGGAACCGTTCTGGAATCATATTGAGTACTGTATAGAAATACAGCACTTGCACAAACGATTCTATCCTCAGTTGGAACAAACCTGTTGATTCTTTTAAACAGGGATACTATATGATACATTTTATCCCATTTAACATTCCATACCCAATTTTGTCCCAGCTTTACATATAAGACAATTTTTGTTTTGTGTAGGAGTATTATTTTTAAACACAATTTTACAAAGAAAATTGTGGACTGTTTTTTGGTTTGAAATGGCTCAAAAGAAACCAGTTTAATAAGTATAGTGTTAATGTGTTAGGTTATTTATATTTAAAAAATAATTTCAACTTACTTCAGTTATGTGCACACACTTTTTATCGGAATTATGGTCATTCCAAAAATTGATTACAATTAAAATATTTCAACCAGTTGTACAGACAGATCTTACTCTGCAAATGCAAGTCACAACATAAGATGGGTTGATACATTTTAAAACATAACCTGTAACCTGTACTTTCTAACCTATTTAATATTTAAGATGAGCCCAACAATATTTGACAACCAACACCAGAATCCAAATCTCATAAATAACAAGTTTAAATACAAATATCAAAGAAGGTTACAGTATCTGGCCATATAAACAATAGATGAGTAATCAATATTCCATATCTCCTATGCTTTGCTATTTATTTTTATTATATAACAGTATAATCAGATATTTTATAAATATTACTGATTAAACATTAAATACTGCTTTGTCAGGAGATTAGAAAATAGATTAGAGGAAATTTTAACATGCATGGAAGTGAAATCCAGATGCCAACAAAAAATTCAATTGATTTATTCACATGAGCTAAATCTAGAATTATCACAGATTTATAGAACAAACCAATCAATGGTTCAACAATGAAAAATTTATTTTAAGCGAAATTATACTATTGAATATAATTAAATGTATATTTATGCTACTTAGACTTCATCCAGTGTTTATATTATCATAGAATATATTGGTTTTTTTTGTCAAACTTTATATAGATCTGAATGATTGTTTACTTATAAAATCTAGGTAGAAATGTTTTAAAGTTACATTTTCACCTGATATTCAATCCTTACTCTATGGTTTATACACATTGCATAGATCTGTATAAAGCTTCAACTTTATGTAAATATCAATACAATTAAGGAAAAAAGTAATACAAAAAATATCAACACTGATGAAAATAAATAAGAAACTAGGAGAAAATCATTTGTAACATATTAGTTTCTTATAGACATAAGACAGTTAAGCAGTAGTCTTGCCTCAATAAACTGATGATATACTACAACCTTCAATAATTACAACAATGTTATATCAGTTGTTTTTGGTGCAAATATAATATTAGTAGATGAAACAGGGAAGAGATTTGAAAATAAGTAAATAAATTGCCCAGTGAAACATTAAAAATGAAAAATATAAGTTAAGTTTCAATACCTATATTAAAATTGTGAAGATTCTCAATTAAGATTATAATTTTTATATTAATTAACTGCATCCAATCATTCCAGTGAAAGTGGAGTGAAAAAATATTTTGTACAGCTTATATTAAATGAAAGTACTTATAACCTACTTTGATATCAATCATAGATGTATGAATAGAGTACCTATAAGATGTTTTATTTATAAATCCAAGTAGAGAAAAACTGCAATAAAATTAAATATTGTACTTACTGCTAACTACTTACCCAGGATGATGCATGAAATGATGTCCCATAGGCCCCATTTGCATCATTGGACCCATAGGCATACCTGGTGGCATTCCTGGAGGTGGCATCATTCCAGACATCATATTAGGCATGCCTTGCATAACTCCTGGAGCACTACCTAGTAGCCCTTCAGGCTTAGGTCTTTTAACTGCTGGTTCATCATCGTCAGAGCCAGAATCATTTGGTGGTCTACTTCCTTGTTTTTGTCTTTCATGTTCTCGTAAATCTGCTGCAGGTATTCCTGGTAAATAAACAAAATACATTTTAAAACTATTGAAATAAGGTTTCAAGAGAGCAAGGAGTTCATAACTGGCAGGTACGACTGCCGTGTATTATTTTTGGAATGCTAAAAATAGGTATTACCTTCCATCCCATATATTTCAATATCAACATTAGAACGATTTGGCAATGAATTAGGAACCTTATCTATCGTTTCCTTATGGACCTGCATGCAATGTATTGAAAGACCTGGACCTGTATATAACTTTTTGTGGCATATGTGACATTTAAAATGCTTGGCTTTTTGGTGTTGGATAAGAATTTTCTCATCCTCAAATTCTCGATTGCAATACCTAAATTTGGTTAAGGAAAAATCTATAAATATAATTATTGCGTGATATATTTAGTATGAACAAACAAGCACAAGTTACAGGAGGGTTAACAAAATCATGATTAAAAGGATACCAGCACCAAGGTTTTGACAACTTCTTCTTCTTACGACCCATTATATTTCACTAATTTAAAAAGTAATGTTCAGTTATCAATAGTTTTAGTTAATATTTACTATAAATTCAGTTTTAATTTATTTTAATGTAATTTTCTTTGCTAAATTTTACTATCAAAGATGGCCGAACTCAAATGAAGTAGGAAAGTACTATTTACACCCACGAAGAAACCATAGATAAAAAACCCTAAGCACGCAAGGTAAGTTTATTAAGTCCACGTTCACCAAAATAATTCTACAATGTGCATTCACCAATCACAAAGTAGGTCAATCGATACTAGCCAATCATACTATTTTTAACGCGGATCTGTAAATATTGTACTTATCCATGGTGTAATAGGTTACCTAGATAGAGAAATATATGTCTATGTACCTTTCGGTAAAATAACAGTTAGTTACGTTCATAATGCTAGCTAATCATTTGGTTAGCTATAGATATTGACCAAACAAAAATAATCGCTTTTTATTGATTGCTTGAGGATAATTAATGATAGAAATATCACTGTTCAGATTTAATTCTTTCTCACTTAGTAGTTAAGGGTTAATTTGAAGAAGAATCTAAATTTGTAGCAAACCACCTCAAGCTGTTAGCTCATTTCATTCTATACTTTTCTTATTACTTGTAGTTAATAAAAAATGTGAGTACTTTCAATATTAAGTTTCTTGTTTGGCCTATACTATATACTTCAGTTTTGGTCTCAGTTTCAGGTAAGAGTCAATAAACACACCGTTATTTATCAAAAACTATTTTACTTAATTCACTTACATTTATTCTAATAATAAAATTTACAAATAACAAGTTATAAATCATCAAATACTCTTCATTGGATTATAAAATGTCAAAGAAACATTCAGTTTATCAGTTTAAAATAATGGTGTTATTTTACAATTGGCATATTGCAAAATGTCTTAACAGAAAATGCTTCACACAAAAATTATAAAAGGAGCCACACATGAGTCCAAGATACTAGATTCAAAAAATGAGTATCACTTATTTCATTTCTTTCGTATAGGCATCAAGTTCTGCATCCAATTCTTCGGCAGTAGGTTGTTTTCTTGAAATTCTTGGATTGCGTCCACCTCCTCCTCCTCCTCCTCCTCCTCGACCACCTTAAAACATGTTATGAAATAATTGAAGAGAAACTTTTAATATCTCAAAATGAGTGCTACTTAATAGTGAAGTTGCACTTAATAGATATAATGAATACAAATTTAGTCTTACCTCTAGTAATTCGAGGTTTGCCTCCCCTAGGACTCCTGCTTTGGAATTTTCTTTCAGGTGCCCCTCCAGTTCGTCTAATAGGACTAGGAATTTCAGATGTTGTCAGTTGGATGTTCATTGCCCTACCATCTAGAGGCACTCCATTGTATTGTTTCATTGCTTTGATGGCATCACTTCTTCTTTCAAATATTACATCAGCTGTTCCTAAGGATCTTCCAGATCTGTCATAGTGTACTGCAGCACTTTTCAGTGGTCCAAATTCAGCAAAAAGCTCTTGTATATCGGAATCAGAAACTCCAAAATCTAGGTTAGAGACCATTAGTTTTGTAGGACCCATCGTGGCTTGTACTGTTGCTCGAGCAGCAGCAACTTTTCTAGTACCGTAGCCCTCAAATAGATCATGCTTCCATGCACTGTTAACATCTCCCTAAAGAAATAATTGGTCATCATCTATAGCTTCGTCTGTTTAAGAAGACTGCATGACCATTCCAGCCCGAGCCTCAAATATAAAAAAATCATTAAAATAAGTAGTAAGTTAAATTACCCGAGTGTAATTTCGAGATATTCCACCTCGTCCGCGACCTCTTTGTATATTACCACCACTGGGACGAGCGGAATTTCTAAAATTTCCACCACGGCGTTGACCGCCGCCACCACCGCCTCCACGACTTCTTCCTCCTCTTCTACCACCTCGACCTCTATGTGTTCGATTTGTTTTAATTATATCGTCTAGACTCATTTCAATTTTATCAACCATTTTAGAAACAAATATAATATTATAATTAGTTTTACGATGGCGTCACTTTACCCGTTCACCTTACTGTCAACACAAAATAAAATGGCGCTACTGTTAACGAAGGATGAGAAGTATAGTAGTGGTGGGAGGTAGCAAGGTAGCCAACGTCAACTAACTATATTTTACTATTAGTTTTTTCAAAATAGGTATGGTAGCTGGTAGTCTATCGTTCATAGCCTAGATTATCCTAGATATCACATTTTTCACATTATACAAATTTACCAGTGACTATCGACAATTTATTTTTTATGAACAATTTTGTTTCCGTAGCCATAGAACTAGACTGATAAATCACTGCGGTCATCTCTTGACTTGACACCTCCTTCAGAGACCCTTTGTCATGCCTTTGTCATTTGTCAATAATGTCATCCACTTTCAAAACATGGAAGTTGAATAGTTGAATTTAAAAATTAAATTTCTAATTCCGCTATTTTCCAACCTTATTATTAATTCTCTAAAACTCTAAAATAAATTCATTAATGGAATATTTATATAGTACGAAATTTCTGGAAAAATAATTGGCTGTCACCTCCGCAAGGACACCGTGAAGGTGAAATACTAATGAAATGGACCCAAAGAAGAGTTTATCTACCCATATAAAATATATAGATTAGTCACGCACGTTTTCTGAATTCAGTAAATATCGAGATAAATATTGAATGCCCGCAGAACTCTTCCAGAGCTATCGAACGAATACATATCGTCTATTTTTATACCATCGTTAAAGATAAATCAAATATTTTTTGTGGGACAAACATATTTATAATCCTGAGCTGTGCTTTGACGAAAAGTGAGTGGGTATAAAGCTTTTAAATTAAGTGTGCCACATTTATCAATTTTCAAGCTTTATGGTTTGTTTATTGGTTTTATTTAAAATATCAAAGTTTATAAGGAAGTTCTACGTCATAGGAGCGGGAAACACAAACTAATAACATAACATGATAGACCACGATAACACGTTATTAAAGTTATTACAGTATTTATCATACAAAGGTTGGGTGTAGGAATGAAAGCATTTCAAGTGCTGTGCAAATATTGGATAATATCTCTCAATCAACATTGTTTACATTAATTTTTATACGTTTCAGTAGTTCATTACAAGTTTAGTATTTGTGGTGAGTGTTTTAGTGTACTTAACAGATATGCTTTTAAAAAATTAACTTCATTTCTTGATCATTAATAAATATTTTAGTGAAATGGAAAATGCTTAATTGTTGGCTAATGTTATAAATACTGTTTTAAGGCTAGAATTGCATTTCTATTAGAGCCTCGATTAGAGCACATAATGCAACACTTTTTATTCAAATAACTCTTATTATTTTGCATGTTCTCAAACTAGCTGTTCTTATACTATAGTTTATAGCTAAATGAAATAATTTCTTTAAACATTGGTGGGGCTGGGGTCTGGAATTCATTAGATCATATATGCACACATTACTAGATTTTAAAAACAATTAAATGCATATGTATTGTATTTACCAACAATATTAATACTAGCCCCAATAATTCTCTATTCTCTATTATTTTTAAAAGAGCAGAAAATTTGCTCCATTATTTTTAATTGTTTGCTCAGAAACATAACAACAGATTCTTCATAACTAATCTGAGTACCTTCAACTTTTAGTTGGTCTATTTGTTGATACTTGTTTAACTGCTTATTATTTGTCAAAGTATAAAATTCAATTCATCTGTTTTCATAAAGTGTGGATAACACTCCAATTATAATGTGATTGTGGATGAATCTCATTATCCACAAATATTAATCAATGCTATGTTTTATTGAGAAAACACACGTTGCTAGTCGACAAAGTTATTTTTCATGGAATCTCCAACTTATATAATCGATAATTTTATGTGTAAAATGTTATTTCCTTTCATTTTGTAATGTTATTACAATAATTGTTATCGCGGTATGGAATATTCAATGATTAATATTTAAAATATGTTATGTAGAATTTTGTTTTGAAATTATTTAACAGTGACAAATGAAAACAAATTATTTATATCTCGACATAACGAAAGATAATGAGTAAATTGATAGTTTTTGTGGCTACCATGTAGCGAAGGAGCATTTTTTGATTTCTACAATCAGTTCGTGGGAGTTATTTACTTTTGACACTCACCGCTAGATCGCACCACACCTTCAATTAAGGTCCGATATCTGCTATTTGAAAATTTACGTTACAAGACCGGAAAGTACTTAGTGTTTTTCAGGTCGAGATAAGCAGATTCCAGGGTGAGCTTGGTGAGACCTGAAAAACACTTATTTTCGGGTGCGTGACGTACAATATTTTTTTAAGACGGACACTTCGATATACGTTCAATTCTTTATTTTACTTTTTATAACAAAGTCATTAACAAAACTAAAACCAGATAAAATAATACGTTTGACATACTGTCGTCACTCGACAATCTATCGAAACGTTGTTACCATAGCAACGAAATCAAGGTAGATTGTATTATAACAGAGCGATTGGAAAAATGAAAACAAAATGGACGTCAGGGACCGGCAATAGTTATTTATGTACCAAGGCAGTAAAGTGATTCTTTATCGAACGGGTCTGAAATTATGAGACGAGCGAAGCGAGGCGAATAACAGGCGAGTCCGATAAAGACACTTTACTGACGTGGTGCATACAAAATTTTATCGCCAACTGCTCATAATTCAGAAAATAAAAAACTGAGGTATATTTCATAGCATTTTATTATGACAAAGTAAACAGCACATATAGAACAAATCTACTTATTATTTGTTATATTTAAATTGAAGGTACACCCTGAAGCATCATAAAAGTTAATTCCTGAAGTCAACAATAATTTGTTATAAATAAATTGCAAGAAAACTATTATATCGAGCCGTAATAGGGAGAAGCGTGACACTGACAGATGATGATTTTCGAGTAATGTCAAGTCAAATAGCTATTTACCTAACAAGTGCGGAAAATGAATTTTTCTGCACGAGTCTGCCGTTCACCGAACGACGCGTAGTTCGGTGAAGCAGCCGAGTGCGGAAAAACATTTTCGGCAAGTGTTAGGTTCAATAGTTTTTCTACGAGCGTGAGGAAAGTCAACAGAACCAATCAATAATTCATTTTTACTGAGGATTCACTTATTCACGAGCAAAATATTTTAGAAATGCACTAACAGTTTTCTGACAATAAACAAACAAAAATTAAAGTAAATAGCTGGTTAGTTACACATGGTAACTAAAGCATTTCGCAACCACCATAATATACCGGCTTATTATTAATTTGATATATTGAGGTGGAAAATTATTTCCACACGGTGCGGAAAATTATTTCCACACGGCGCGGGAAAATTATTTTCCACACAAAAATGTGTATGGAAAATTCAATTTTCCGCCCGCTCGTTGTAAAATACTTTATCCTACTAGCGTGCGGAAAAGTCCACTTTTCCGCACTCATCTTAGTGCTGAAAGAGTCACTTTTCCGCACTAGTGCGGAAAAGTAAATTGTTGATATGTATTTAACAGGAAATGTTTCTTTATGTTAATTTTTGGGCTTATTTCCGCATGCTAGTAGAAAAAATAGTGTACCTAACACTTGCGTAAAGTGACTTTTCCGCTCGAGATTGCTGGCCGAACTCGCTGAAGCGTCGTTCGACCATCTGCAATAGCGTGCGGAAAAGTATCACTTTCCGCACTAGTTAGGTAAACTACTTTACCAGACGCATATGTCACTTTACCAGACGCATATGTAAACTGTTTGTTTACTTCCGAAAATGAATCTGATTTTTGACGGTTTTAAAAGCATTTTCCGGTCCCTAGCGTCCATTTTCCGGTCTAGATAGACAAAACGTTATTTTCTGGACAAAAAAATGTCCAGAAAGAGTATATTTTCTGGTCGGTCTTTTTTTACCCAGCTTGTTGGATCGATCAACATGTTGAATTTTTTGATTCCCCCACGTATATATGAATACGTTTTTTGTGACAAAAAACTTGATTTATAAATAAATTGATACAGGGTGTCGATATTGTACAAAAGTTAAATGCTTATGTCACAAATTAGAAATACTGCTAAATAATAGCCATTTGATGTAGCTTTCAAATACATTGTATTTTGTGCTTGTTACCACTTAAAACATCTTTTATTGGTACTGCAAGCTTACTACAGTATCGTTAAATATAAATTAAAGAAATCTATTTAATCTTATGAAGGAATTTCCTTCCCTTTGCAAATATGTTGGCCTTAAAACTCGATTAACTTAATTTATTACCACAGCTAATTAGGTACCTAAATATAACAAAAACTAATTAAAATAATCATTGTTGAAATCAGATTTGGATGTTTTCCATATTTTTTAAAATATCCTCTGAATGGCTAGCTGTAAATTTCAAATAACATTCAATATTCTCCAAATTTTTTGGCTGCTACCAGAAATGACTAATACATCATGTGAAATATCTGCGTTGAAAAGTCGAGCATATGACTTCCTTTTAACTGGAATTCTCGTGTTTTATTTTCTACCCAAGATTAATAGTACTTCAACCAACCACAATAGAGTTTTGGTTGTGATTTTAAAAAGAAAAGTGGTAGAAAACAGTTATCAAGGATGCCGAGTTCACGATTTGAAAAAAGATTATATTGAAATCACACGACGTCACGTGCACCAGTCAAGTATGCAACTAATTTTACACGTAGGGTGCCTCGTAACCCCGTCCAGAGATGGCGTGCTAGAACGGGCGATCGCAGTAGAGAAACAAACAAAATCCACTACAGCTGTTTTGGTGAACTGTGTTCTACGCCTACGCTTATTTTATCTGTTCTCACGAGTAGAACAATTTACGTTCAATGCTCAACTGAGGATGATCGCTGTTCAGTTTAGTTGAACGGAAAGACTTTGACCGATCAAAGTCAGTTCAACGTCATTTTCTCACATTTTTACCTAATATCCTATCAAGGAAACTAAACAATAAACCAAATAAACGATCAAAACATCGAGCGGCCATTAGTGTTATACCTATCTCAGGTTCAATATTTATTGTAATTTGTCAGTTATCTTCATTAATAAAACTATAAACAAGTTACAAGATGTTTTTTTTGTGGTTTAATATGATACAAAAACTATTATATTTCTAGTAAGTTATTGTTAAAGACACTAGAAATTTGTTTGTCAACCGAGTTGTCATAGGAATTGCTGTTAAATTGCTTTGTATGTATTCAGAAGAACTTTAAAAAGTAAAGTAAAACATGTTCCATGGACTGTCATCGGTCTGCTTTCGGAAGAAGAAAACGAAATAAACGAATAACAGAGCTGTCAGTACGTATATTAGTTAGTACGATTTTGATATAACTTTTTTATTGATACATTAGTACAGTAGGACACGAACACCTGGAAGTTTGAAAACGTTCAAGCCCACGATGCGGACAGACTGTCCAGGAGCAGTTGCTGTGAGAAATTCAGCGAGTAAACATCTACGTACAGCCTATTAATAAAATAATGGAATTTCAATCAAATATCGAAGGCAAAATTTTAAATAGTCAAACTCGGGAAGTTATAGCTAATGTTATTCATTTTATGAGATAAGAGGCTGTATAAGTAATTAACCATTCAAAGTTCAGGAGCATGGAAAATAATTTCCAACTTTGAGACGTATATATTAAAAATTTACAAAGAAATACAGGTTTCCGAGAAAGCTTACGGAAAAGCATGAAAAAGATGGGATTCCGTTGGAGAAAACGCAGAAAGAACAAAAAGTAATCGATGGAAAAACCTAAGGAGAAATATTGGATTCACAGATAATATGTGCAAAGCCGACTTATACCACCTTATAACGTTAAACAAACCTCAGTTCAAAACTTACAACATCTACAAATTACTTGTGGATAAAGGACATTATTAGGCTTTAGGTTTGGCCTCCTTATCATCCGGACTTTAATCCTATAGAGTTAATGTGGGCTTCTATGAAGCAGTGTGTCGCTGGAAAGAATGGTGAATTATGCTTTTATAAATGCAAATGAAAACAAGGAGTACATTTTTTAAATTATTGTAATTTCTACAAGTAGGTACTATTGAAAAATATTGCAATTTTTAAAATGCTAATGACATTATGCAGGTTTATAATCCTAGTTTTATTTACTAAATAACTACTGAACTTCTTTCATATAAGATGAAGTTACTATCAAATGCAGAGTCTTATCATGCGGGTCGGATCATATGATTCAACAAAGACATACTCACCGTCTTTGTTTTCTTTTATTGCGTTTTTAGTCATAATTTCCAAATAAAATCCGTAAGATGAATAAGACAGACTCATGCTATTTTGACGGGAGAAAAAAGCATTATGTATTTAGTTTCCAGCGATTCTAAAAAGTCTTTCACCAGCGAAGTTTTTATTTAAATGTCAGTTATGTCACTTTGACAATTCAAAGTGACAATATCACAGAATACAGTAGCCAAACAAAAAACGAAAGAAGGCGTAAATTCTTTGATGTTTTGGGAGCAAAATTTCGTGACCTTCAAACTGACGTTGACAGATAACGGATCAAGTTACACTGAGAAAATTGTTCAAAAAATGTAAATTAAATGTTAACTACACGCATAAAAGTGAAACCAAAGAATCTCAAATAAATATTGTTTATTTTTATGACTTGTTTCGACAAAGTTTTAATTGTTCAACACAATTTGATAAGTTTTAGCTTCTGTTTTTGAGTAGGTACCATCCATTATTAGAAATAATGAGCTATTGTTTAACCAAATGATTCTTGTTTTCTATATTGTTATCGAAATTATATAATATATGTAAGTATGTTTTTATGTAGCACTATATGTAGGATAGGGTGAGTCTAAAAACCAATACAATAATAATAGATTATATATTTATAATATCAGCTTACAATAGAAAGAATTTCAGTAAATGATGATAAAAAATTACAATGAGTATGATGCTTGAATATAAAATTTTTATTAAGTATCCATATATTTAAAAGTTACACTTCAGCAGATTCTGAATAAAATTTTACACCCAGAGAAACTGTACTGATATCTGTGACAACGAAGTTATAAAAAAGAAGCGACAGTTAACTTTTCTCCACAGATATCGAAGTTTTGTTGTGTTTTTCAATTCCATCACTTGGATGACAGCCACGGATTGCACAAGTGTTTGGCGCCATAACTAATAAATGTAATTTTTTAAACAAATTATATCGTTCAAAACACAAAAAACATATGTATATGATCAAAAAGCTTACAACAAAGAAAATTCTTTGGTAAACAATAAAATCACATGTCATTGACAGATAGCGGGCTTAAAATGGCGACTGTCAGACATGCGCACTCAGAACATGAATTGTAAAAAAGCACAAGCTCCGCTTATTCTTGGGATGGTGTATTCTGTGACAATATGAATAATAAGAAGCAATTTTCCGGTATTTTGCATCCTCAAGCAAAAAAATGTACTTAATCTGATAGATTATTTCGAGAATGAATGAAAAAGTGGAAATTCGTCAACCAGTGCAGTGCAGGAAACATCAACCATCATTATTTTCCCCGGGTATATTTGTAATCTAACATTTTGGTAACCTCTGTATCTTCTGATTTGATACATATGGTTAGTTACCTTTGAGCACGCATGATAAGAGCGCTTTTGACTATACCTAATATTTGTGCCTCCGATTTGTACCTTTAAACAAGCTTAGACCATAGATAAAACATACTTACCATAGACCTAGCGAAGAAGGTTATCCTTTTCGTTCCGAGTGCGCTCTTACTCTTTGGTACACGCATGAAGTGGAAATCCCACACTTTCAGGTTAATTTGCCAATTTTTGATTGGATGGATTATTCGGCATTTTCTATGAGCTAGTTAAAGAACTATAGCTATAGACACTATCTACTTAGGAAATTTTTTTTCTAGCTCTACTATGGGGAAATATATACTTGGTATTGACATAGGTACTACGTCTGTCAAAGTGTGTATTGTTAATAAAGAAACCAACGATGTGGAAGCACAAAATATTAAAGATACTCAGTCTAATATACCAAGTGATACTGGTCCAGGCGGTAATAAGCAAGACGTACCAAAAATTATTTACGCCATAAATTTATGCGTCTCTAAACTACCCAAACATTTACTACAAGAGGTTAGTATAAAATTTAATAACAATTTTTTAGTGGATAATATTTTCTCAACTGTAGGTATATAAAATTGGTATATGTGGACAAATGCATGGAGTTATGTTTTGGAAAAATGAGCGTGTAAAGAAAGCATGGGATATTTTAGAGAAAGATACTTCAGTCAGATACGATGTATGTCAAGATAGAGTTTCTGCGCTATACACTTGGCAAGACAATAGATGTGATCCGTTATTTTTAACCACTCTACCTGCGCCGGAATCTCATTTAAACATTTCCACTGGATTTGGTGCTGCAACAATTTTTTGGATGAACAAAAACAAGTTAGTTAATTTGAATACATTGTTGTATATTGTTCTGTGTCAGTTGTCAAAGTGATGTATATGTCAGCTATATAAAAGCATTCTATAGTTCCGTGTCAGCTGTCAATATTCTACGAAGATCGTAGCTCTTTATTAGAGAGATACTAGAGACTTTTAGCTTGTCTTGAATTTCTCACGTATCCGTATACGTAACAAACTGCGCATTTGTAGACCCGTTACGTCTCAGCCGATACGATGCGTTGAACGTATTGTTACGTACCCTACTCCGTATACTTAATCGTATCCGTATCCCGACCAAAGTCAGTATTCCGTGCTATTTGTGCTATATTACATCATCTTCCTCGTCTAGCAGCAATGGATTATTTGATATCGCCCCCATTTTACGTTTTACAAAAATATAAAAAGGTCAAATAAAAAAACTTTGAAATTACGGATACGGATACGTGTAAAAACTTATGACCAGCTAAAAGTGTCTATTGCCAATTGCAATACCGCAAACGGTGCGGTATTTATGTAGCGCTATTTTAATAACGGTCAGCCTGAAATTTATTTGGAAATAAGAGCTATTGCCATCACTATAATTTAATAACGTAGCGCTGCGTTATGTAGGAAGTGACATAGCCTGTCTTTTTAAATTATTATAAAATCAAAAACCAAACAACCTTACAGTTTGCATATTGTTACGAACTCACTAATTCCGAAGCCGGTCCTGTCGCAAACGATGAATGCGATCGTTCTTTCGCAGGTAATATCCAGACTGTTCTAGAAATGTACCAGGCCATACAATGGTTTATCGCGAAATTTCTAGAGATTCGAGGGACTAGGTATATATAGCGGGTTTTCGAGTGAATCGAGGAGTTGTTCAGTATACAGTGAATCGGTAAACAGTTTCAGTATATAGTGAGTGAACAGAAGTGAATATAAATAGTGTGGAAGATAAATTAGGACAATTATTATACCGAGTGTAGATAAATTAATAGACATTAAGGGCCGGTTTTACAATAGAGATTTATACTAGGTATAGTTATTCTGGGAATAAAGTTATATCAGAATTTATACCTAGTTTAAAACTACTTGGTTTTACGATGCTTTTTTACACCGGTATAGCAATTCTTGGAGTAAGAATTGCTATACAGGTGTAAAAAAGCATCGTAAAACCAACTAGTTTTAAACTAGGTATAAATTCTGGTACAACTTTATTCCCAGAATATCTATACCTAGTATAAATCTCTATTGTAAAACCGGCCCTAAGTAGTGTGTATATAAATTAAGATTATTATAGTGTGTAAGTGTTTCTTTAATAAATCGATAGTAATTAGCCATAGTGAGTGTATAATTTTATCCCACGGTAAAAACTGTTTAAATAAATAAGAAAAACATTACAATATTTAAACGCAAACCAAAAAACAAACTAAACACCATCTAAACAATAAACACAATGATAACAAAAACCTTAACATCAGAAATACCATGCGATTTGTTTGATTTTGTCAACTGCGCAGGACAATTATGTGCCGTATTTATAATAAATGGTAAGAGGTATACAAAATACAATAGAAATGAAATTAATGGAAAAACCGGAATTGGAGGATATAGAAGATGAGTGGAACCAGATAGAAAAAATAATAACCAGTACACTGCAAATAAACCTAGGAACAAAAAAGCCCCAAAAGAATAGTGATTGGTTCGATGGTGAAAGCAAAAGAATATTAGAGCAGAGAAATGTAGCTAGGATGAACTTATTAACACAAAATTTAGAAACCAATAGGAAACTATACGACGAAGCGAGAAGAAAAGCTAAACAAGTGTGTAGACAGAAAAATAGGGATTATATGGGAGAAAAATTACAAGCTATTGAAGACCACTACAAAAATAAAGAAATAAGAAACTTCTACCAGGACGTGAAACGATCACAGGAAATGGGGTATAAACAAATCCAAGGTTGTAGGAGTAAGGAAGGATAAATAATAGGAGATCCACAAGAACGGCTGAACAGATGGACAGAACACTTCAATGAGTTACTAAATGACATGGACGAACAAACTGAAGTAGAAACTGAAAATGAAGTAGAAACTGAAAATGAAGTAGAAACTGAAAATGAAGTAGTCTATACGGAAAACGGAGAAGAAGGAGAACCTACCGAAAACGAAATAATGGAGGAAATTAAAAACTTAAAGAATAATAAGAGTGGCGGTGAAAATGGAATAACAGCAGAGGTTTTGAAACAAGGAGGAGCAGTATTACAACAACGAATTAGCAGTTTAATAAGAAAAGTATGGGCAAAAGAGCAGCTACCTGAACAATGGAACAACGCCATTATCTGTCCGATATACAAAAAGGGGGATAGAACCCAGTGTAAAAACTATAGGGGCATAACACTTTTAGACGTGACTTATAAAGCTCTGGCAAGAATTATTCGTAACAGACTTAAGCCAATTTACAACAAAGAAATCGGAGAATACCAAGGAGGTTTTAGACAAGGAAGAGGAACATCAGACCAGATATTTACACTAAAAATGATACAGCATAACAGCTACGAACAAAGCCTGGGATTGCACTTATTGTTTATAGATTTCCGTCAGGCCTATGACGCAGTGTTAAGAACGAAGTTGTATGAAGTACTGCGCAACCTTGGAGTTTCCCAGAAATTAATAAAATTAATAAAGTTGACCTTGGAACAAACATCAATGAAAGTATTAATAGAAGGAAAAGTATCCAAAAATTTCACCACTAAGAGGGGATTGAAGCAAGGAGACCCCCTCTCCACAGTTTTATTCAACCTTGTATTGGAATGGATCTTAAGGAAAGTCAAATTCAGAGTCGAGGAATGATATTTCATTGTAAACATCAGGTAATTGCGTATGCAGATGATGTCACGCTGATTGCAAGATCAAAAAAAGAGTTGGAACTGCTCTTCGGAAAATTGGAGGGTACAGCTAGAGCATTCGGGCTGCATATAAATACAGAGAAGACGAAGTATATGGAAATGAGGCAAGATCCAAATGAGTTAACCAGAGAAACTTTGTTCAGGACAAGACACAGAATATATACCTTTGAAAAAGTGGATAAATTTGACTATTTAGGAGTACTAATCAGTAACAAAAGTGATGAAACTCTTGAAATAGAAAAAAGATTATCCAAAGGAAGTAGATCATTTGGGGCACTAAATAACTTATTGAAGTCAAAACAAATATCAAAAAAAGCTAAAATAAGAGTATATAGAACGATTATACGACCGACGGCACTCTACGGATGCGAATCGTGGATTCTAACAAAAAAAATGAAACAAAGATTGAAATATGGGAAAGAAAAGTACTGAGGAAGATACTAGGAGGTAAAAGATTGGAAGATGGGACATGTAGGAGGCTAACGAATAAAGAAATAAAGGAATCGTATGGATACCCTGATATAATTCATTATATAAAGGGACATATATGTAGAATGCCTAAAGGTAGACACACTAGTAAAGCGACCCTTGAAGGAGAAGGAGGTGAAAAACGAAAAGGCAGACCGAGGAAGAAATGGCCGGGTAGAGATGGTAGCAGCGGACATAAAGGAAAAGGGGATAGAAGATTGGAGAAGAGTTGCGGAAGATAGGAAAAGGTGGAAAGCCCTAGTAAGAAAAATAGAGGAAGATGAAGAAACCTAATTTAAAAATGTATACAATTGGTATACCTATGTAATTAATAAGTCATGGGCCTCTAAGGCCTGTAGCCGTAAATTACACGAAGCGATAACGTTATTAGCGTTGGAGACGTAAAGAAGTGAATCGCGCATTTAATAAACGTCAAAATACCGCAAACGTAATTACCGCAGACCATTTTTTAACAAGCAATATCTCTATTCATTTCATATGTCTTACGGTAGTGTATATGTTGAATTAATTAATTAACATTTAAGTTTTACCACTTCCACCTTCACCGACCTGAGCCTAGGACGACCATACACTGTCACATTCCTCTCTAAAATCAGTTTGCAGCCTGTAGGCGACGACGACTTACTTTCAGGTTAGCTAACCTGTGCGGGATCTAATGCAAAATATTTGCTGGGAACGCCGTCCGGCACCGGTCAAAAACTCTGACAGCGTGCGCCGGCCTTAACGTTATAAAATTTGTTCACACTTTTTCTCATCACTATTTCATTGGTGTATATTTAAGGCCAGAAAAACTAACCAGATTTAACAATTCGGGCACAATAGCGGACTTCGCTGTGGCAATGTTGTGCAATTTAGATAAACCAGTAATGTCATATCAAAATGCAGCAAGCTGGGGATATTTCAACTGCAGGGCGTCTGAATGGAATTTGGATATTTTGAAAAATGCTAATTTTCCAGTTGAACTATTACCCGAAGTTAAGGCTAGTGGCAAAATAGCGGGATATTTAGCCGGGAATTGGCACAGCGTACCGAAAGGAACACCCGTTGGTGAGTTAATTTTTAATACAGACAATTTTTTACATCATTAGAGGTAGTAAATTTTGTTATGAAATAGTGGAAAAGTTTGTAATTCTAATTATAATTTATGTTACTATAAAAGATCATTTATATTAAATGGTTGACAAACTATACAAGCAGTTATTAACGTTGCCAACCTTACGAGACATGCACATTAATAACAGTTAACTATTCTAAAAAATGGTAATAATTTACAAATGTTTGGGGTTCATCAAGTTTTGAATGTTGTTGAGTGGATGATAATATGAACAACGCTGACTTAGGAGTTCTTCTAAATAGATATTTTAGTTGGAAGCAGTTGCAAAGATATCAAACAATATCTATGTCTATTTTGAGTTCCAGCATAAAATGTCCGCAACAATCAAGCGCACAATTTTCAAGTTATTAACTTGTTTGTGTTTCATTTATTTATCTTTTCAAAAAACTACAAAAAAGTATAAAAATAAATAAACTAGTTGCTGGTATGAATCAGTTTAGGTATAAATTTTTAAATATATACATCACGTGTGTGCGAATTTTTGAAAAGAATTTTGTCTATAAATTCTTTAAGAACTTTGGTAACATACCAATAATTGAGGGTTATTAAGTAATTCGTTGCGGCTGCTAAGGTTAGGCTCAACAATTTATTGGGTTCGACGTTTCGAACATTTTGAATTCTTACGAACTTTCGCTTTCCACTATTCCCGGAATTTCAGAGCACCTGTAGGTAATATTACACGGGAAATTTAATAAAGAACGCTATTAGTTCCATAAAGAGGAATTTTTATCAGTACTGGACTGGCTTAAAGTTAGAAATGACTTGCATAATAATAATAATTATGTTCTATAAACAATTATTAACGTTTTATCAACAAATAACATCGTTAGTTGTTATGTTTATTTTTTAAAAATGACACAATTAATCAATTTTATCATTTTATTACAAAAAATAATTAATTATAGATAGCAAAAATTTATTGTTATTTTTTTTGTTTGATAATATAATACAGGGCGTTTCATTGGGAAAGGGCATAACTTCAACTGTAGATGGGGATCACTTTGGTGCTTCCAAAAACCTATATTTAATGTTTCTTCTGCACTTTATAACCGAGATACAGGGTGTTTTATAAATGTATCCTATTTCTTTCGAACCTCATAACTTCCGAGTTACCCTGTATATTATTTTGAAATTTAGTACACGTGATAACCATTACCTAGAAACGCCATCAAAAGCTCCAATAAGATATTGCAGGTCCGGCTTAACAAAAAATGTCAAAACTCGTATTTCCTAAACACAACACCCTGAATATAGATTTTTTTTAAATTGCTCTTTATAATTGTAAAGAGAATAAAAAATCGAATCTACTCTTTTCTTTTCATTTTTCCGCAGACAATTTTACTACCAATAATTTACCGTCAAAGTAATAATTTATGTACGTTTTGGGGGTTAACAATGGCACTGAGTACACCATGTACTCTGTGATAATATGGTATCGGAGAGATTTATTTTATTTTTTAGCTTGAAATGAGATCTATTCAATGCATCTAGAGAAGCATCCTAGAAATTCAATCGAGTTTGTATGTTTACGTGTACACACCAATAAAATATGTGATTACAGGGTCGTACTTAGAAATAGTCATTCAATATGTTTCGAATATTTCGAACACCCTGTATAAGGATATGTATCTGGAAACTATGCACTTCTACATTCAGAATAACAAGAGTAAAATACGAGAAATAAATTAATATTTCAAAAAACGGAGAGATTTTTATTAATTTTATTAATTGACCTGGACAAGAAATTCTAACAACATTGTCCAAACGAAGCAAGCCTAACCTATTGCAGTATAAATTTTTCTCTCGTATTTTAATCTTGTTATTCTAAATGTTGAAGTGCATAGTTTCCAGATACATATATCCTTATACAGGGTGTTCGAAATATTCGAAACATATTGAATGAGTATTTCTAAGTACGACCCTTTAATCATATTTTTCAATGGTCTGTACTCGTAAACATACAAACTCAATTGAACTTCTAGGATGCTTCTATAAATGCATTAAATAGATTTCATAAAAAAGACCTCTGTTTAAAAACCATAAACTGCCTTTTAAACTGAAGTGTTTAAGCC
>CAJUYH010002381.1:0-40307 GCA_910591685.1 Galerucella tenella
TGAGTATGTCAGGATCGGTATGGCGTAGGTGTTAATTGCTTTTGCTAGATTTCCTGCGTTCAACTGGGATTTCAATAAAGTAGTTACCCTTTGAGTGAACTGGCTCCTAATTTTGATTTTTGCTTGCTTTTGGTCTAATAGCTTAGCTTGCTGAAATCATAGATATTTGTAGGTCTCGCCATTTTGCATGGCAGTTATAATATTCCCATTGGGTAGTAACACATCTCCGTTAACGATTTTACCCTTCTCGATATTTAAGGTTTTGCACTTGTCTATTCCAAATCCCATTTGTATATCACTGGAGAATTTTTCAGTGATATTGAGTAAATGTTGAATTTGACGCTGGTTGGATGCGTATATTTTGATGTCATCCATATATAAAAGGTGGGAAACAGTGCAGCTAGTGTTCCTGTTGGCTTTAAGTTTATAGCCGTAATCCGTATCGTTGAGTAGATTGAAGAGTGGGTTCATTGCCAAACAGAACCAAAGTGGACTAAGGGAGTCACCTTGGAAGATCCCCCTACGGATGGAAATTTCATCAGTTTGAAGGTATTGGCCATTTATTTGTAAATGAAGGTTCGTTCGCCAGTGCTTCATCGATGATTCTAGAAAAGTAACAATCGTGGGATGTACTTTGTAAATTTGCAGAACTTTAACAAGCCAGGAATGTGGAACGCTATCAAATGCTTTCCTGTAATCTACGAAAGCCGTGTGGATGTTGCGCTTTTCCTTTTGCGCCTGTTTCAGTATAACTGAATCAATGATAAGTTGTTCTTTGCAGCCTTGGTGATCTCGTCTGCAACCTTTCTGTTCTTCTGACAGGATGTTGTTTTGGTCCACATGTCTGTAAATACGGTTAGTGATGCAAGCCGTTAATATTTTATATATAGTTGGTAGGCAGGTTATGGGCCTATACTGCGAAGGATCGTGAGTTTGATGTGTTTTGGGAAGCAAGTGTCAGAAATGGTGGTGTATCTTCTGGATGTTGCAAAATATGTGAGAATGATGTTGCCATTGCTTCATGTAGACTGTCAAACTCCTTATACCAAAAGTCTTGGACATGGTCAACTCCTGGTGTCTTCCAATTACTGGTACTCTTTATAGCTTCGGTTACCTCGGTTGTTGTCAAGTTAACGAAAGGCATCGGTTCAATATTGATTTTTTCCTCCTCAGTTCTTATCCAGTGAGCGTTGGATTTATGTTCGACAGGCTTCGACCATAATGAAGACCAGTATTCCGTCAGCTCATCTTTATTTGGAGAACTTTGGTTCTGATTGTTTACTGTACCGCTCAGTTGCCTGTAAAATAACTTCTGATTGTTATTGAATAAGTAATTTTGTTGTTTCCTTTTCGTGCACTTGACATATCGAGATAAACGTTTGGATTTTGCCTTTAACTTTTGCCTGAGTAAATCCATATATTCAGATACATGTTGTTCATGTTGTGGGTGACCTGTATAAGTTTTGATTCTTCGATAGATCTTTCTCACTCTGTTTGTTAATCGCCTCGACGGTTTCAAGTTGTTCTTAAACTCTGTCAACTGCCCCAATTCCCTCCTGATGTCATCAATGGAACTTTCGAGCCTGCGTTGCCACCTGGGCTTGAGCTGTTTGTAGTCCTTACTCTGATTGTTTTCAGGGAATTGGATTCGTTGATTATGAATTCGAAGCACTGCCACCGCTCCACAATAGATGAGAGTGTGAAGTTGTTCCAGTGCTTTGCAGTCTTTGGCATGGTTCTGCAATAGTAAGTTCATTGCTGCTATTATGCTGTTGGTGCTCTTATTGGTTCGCAGCTTGGGTAGTTTGGGCCGGTGTATTGGGTTGGTCGCATTAAATTCCGCTAGTGCTTTACAAATCTCTGTATTATAGTCATTATCAGGTGTTTTGTCGCAATCAATGTTTGTTTTCTCAACGCCATTGTTGTCTTCTTGTGCATTATCCGGTTCATGTGTATCATGATCGGTAATTATGTCATTCTCCTCATTTTGTAGGTCAAGAAGGACTTCTCCTCGAATTTGTTGCAACGTCGGATCGGGTAGTAGATTGTTTTTCACAATACTTCGACGCTGGTCAGCAATACGTTGTTCCGTGAGATGCTGGAATTCTGGGAAATGTTCTATGAATGCACAGTGGAGGGCGTATCTGTATGTTGTCATATCAGTTTCCATCTTGGTGATTTTGAAGTAGGAGCGCATAATGAAAGAGTTCAGCTGAATAGTCCACTTCATGCGCTTCCTGGGCTTTCCGGCTTTTGTGGTCGTGGATGTGCCGACTTGCGTCACTCCAGAAACAGCAGAAGCCGGTGGATGAGGATTGATGTTGTTTTCCTCATGAGTGTGGGTCACAGTAGCCCTACTCGGTGTCACGCTGCGCCTACCGCTAACCGAGGAAGAAGTTGATTCATCATTTTTCGAACAAGCCCTTCTAACACCAGCTTGAACGCGACAAGAGTTTGAGGTGTTGCAATGTCGATTCACCTGCCGATTCCTGAGATTTAAAGTCCCGGAATTTACAATCAGATTATTGCTCCCCCCAGAATCCGTGGAGTAGACAGCCGATGTACTAGGTACACTAGCAGTGTGGGATTCTGAGCATTTCGCTCTACCCACCTGGGGTAATCTAGTTTTACAATTCGACATCGTGATTGTTGCATTTTAGACCTACTGCCAGGTGATGATTCAGCCGCTCCTTCCATGGAGAACAGACGCTGTCGGAGTACCGCTCCTTACATGGAGTCCGTCGTGTCCTGAAACTGGTTTTGGTTCGCTCCGAGGTATTTAATTTCCCCGATACCTTTTATATTTAAAAGGGCTTCCCCTATCCACCACCTGGGGAAGCGCCCGATAGGGGACCAGCACCCCCACGGGGGGTGTTATTATTATTATTTTTGACGTTTGCTTTCAAAATTTGACAATTCACTTTTACCAGCAGTGCCATAAACATTTTAAGGCACTCAGTGTCTTAAAGTGACATTTTTAAGGCTTCTATGGAGTGCTAAAAATTACATTTTTAACACGTTTGTAGAAAAAAATATTTTTTTTATCGGTGAACCATTTTACCTATTTAAAGCCCCTCAGCGTGTTTAAATCGAAGTTTAAAAAACGCGCGTGTTTTAAAGTTACCGTGGCAACATCAACAAGTCGAGATACGGAGTCTTTGGTCTAAATCATGTCTAAATGACAATTTTTTTATTATTAATCTGACAGGAGTGGTTTGTAATGTCAAAACTTTTATTCGAACAATATTTAACAATGTAAAATTTATAAATTAAAATGGAAAGTGTCGTTGGTATTGTTTGAAATATTAATATTTCGATTTTTCAAATCTTAGGAAATGGTATTTAAATTAATACTATTGACATTCACAGAACTCAATAAGGTTGAACTTCAATCAAAATACAAGTTACTTTATGTTTTTCTCATTTCCATGAGAACGCAAGGTATACATCATATACATCACGAATTCAACTATTTGACATTCAGTTCTTATTTCCATCTATGATTTCCATTTCTTGTTGTTGTAGTAGTTATAGACCAGTATTTATAATTTCAAATTGCACCAATAAAAAAAATAGCGTAAAGTATTCATGGATAACTGGTCTTTAAAACACTTGCTCTATTTCGAGCACTCCGGCTCCACCGTCGTGCTCCTTTGTTTATGGAACAATTTCAACCAAATTTTGGTAGTTTTAATGGTTCCCTATGGTTAAGAAGCAAAATCAAAATCATGTCACAATAATCGAGTCTAAAACATAACTATTTTAAAAGTTATTATTTTAAATCATTTTTTGGCGGACACGGCACGGTTATTGCCTCTGAAGCACTAAGTTCTTGTGTAACCAGTTCCAAAATGCGTTGACTAACTGAATGAACAAGGCGAGAACAATATAATCACCGGAATAGAAGAAAATGAACTAGCAAAAAAGGGGGAATGACCCTTTTGCGCTACCAGTTCCAATGTAAGATGGGAAGGAATAGGCGAAGCCTAAAAAAAGGGAAGATGAGACCATAAGAAAGATCTAGTAGCGCTTAGGCTTCTGGGTAACTACAAACTGTTGAGATCAAATGGATGCCGTCAGAGTAAAACTGCATTAGGAGCTTTAATTAATAGGTATTTTAAGGGGACATTGCCGCCGGAATGGTGATCGGGAAAAGCCTAAAATAGTGGAGCAAAAAGAATGTAGATTCTGTGGTATGGAGGAAGGAACCTCCATCCACATATCTTTGCATAGCACTTCTTAGGGAAAAACACCCAGGAGTCTACTGGATAGGAGAACGACACTTATCTAAAATGAAGCATTCAGTTAACCTGATATTCCTAGGGGAAGAAGGTCTGAAGGAGATACTGGTCTTTGAGACTGATTGTTGAGCTCCAAATCAGGTGAATTGCACTCGATCAACAAAGAAGGTTGAGGCATCGGTTTTCTGGGTAGCAAAAAATATATTATTGATGAATTAACTCTGAATGTCTGAATGTTATTGCAACGCTTTGGATAAGCGAGCTATGAAATTTCTTAAGAAATGGCTGAGATTAAAACAATGCTACTGCTCAAGACAGTATTTCGATTTTGCCTAAATTTAAGCTATAAAGTACGAATTGATTGAGCCTTCACCGTATTCACCAGATGTGTTTTTCTCAGCAATCAACCTGTATAATATTCATATGAAATGCAAAGTCTGCTTGATCCAAATGATTGTGTTTATTTCTATTCATATTGTGCATTTCATTTTATTAATAAATATCAACGATATACAGGCAAAATACAAAATAATGCAAATGTTAAATGTGCAACATTTCATGAGTAACGAATTTATTAAGGTATGAAATATTCCGGATAAATTTCGTTTGCCGTGGGGTACAGGTAAACTGCTAAAAGTTTTCAGGGTGTATTAAGTTGAAATTCACAAAATATGTAACGAACGGAATATTATACATTGTACCTATAGTGAAAATATTTGTATTTCCTTGAAAAAACAATATTATGGATGGAAAATATTTCAATGTTTGTTTAAAATGGGTGAAGTTATATTGAAAATTCTTCCACCTATTACCAGCAGGTAGCATAGGTTATATTCATTCGATTGGGTTGTGCTTAACAGCCTGGGAAATTGAACTGAATCTTTGTACCATTTCCCATGTTATCCAGAAGCTTCGTATGTTTTATAATGCCCACTAGTTTGACTGGAGGGATTCTCAGTAGTTGTAATGGTTGTATTATCTCCTCTCCAAAGTGCTTCCGTCATAATCCTTGCATGTTCTCGAAGGAGCAGAGTACGTGAGTAAGTGTTTCATCGTGAAGTTCACATTTTCTGCATAACTTTTCCCATTTTGTGCAGATGCTCTCTCAGGGTGCAGTGTCCAGTCACCAGGTCCGGTAACTGTCTTCCAATGTCTCTTACCCAGTTTCAATAGCCTGGTGTACCTTGTTTAGTGAACTCTTTGTATGTAGGTGCCCTTGAGTAAGCCTCCATTTGAGTTGGTGTTCCCTATCTAGCCAGTTCCCGATTCCCCCTCTCAATCTTTTGTGATTTCACCAAACGGTTCTGGACCTATGAAGTCTTCTTTAGTACCTTCCCTAGCTAATTGGTCCGCCATTTCATTACCTGCAATCCTCATATATTTTTTTGTGTTTGGGAGCCGTTCTGATGCCGGGAGCACTGCAGCCTGTTGGCTTATTTTACTCTACTCCCACATTTATTCCACCCATCCAGTTATCCCCGTACCTTCGGGTAGACGATATAGGTCCATTGGATGTGTGCCATATACTTCGGGTGGCACATTGGCTTCTCCGAAGATTGTTTGTCTCCTCGAGTCCAGTGCCTCACAGTCAGATAAGATATGGGTTACGGTCTCGGTCTGCATGCCACAAAGTCTGCAGCTGAGGTCCCCGTCATATAACCTTATTTTATGCAGGTGATCTTTTACCGGGGTATGACCCGTTAAATAACAAGTAATAATTCTTAGCTTATTCCTACTGATATTCAGTAGTTCTACGGCCCGTTCTACACATGTGTCACCTATGAAGGTTTTACTGTGTACCTGCTTTGGAGCGTTCCTCCACTGAAGTTTATGTTGGCTTTGTACCCATTTTTGTTGTTTCACTCGGACTACCTTCTTTATGGTCCCAAGAACTGGTTCTGGTCCAACATACGCTGCTGCTGAACCTCTTCTCGCGAGTTCATCAGCTTGTTCATTTCCCAGAATACCGTTATGTCCCGGCACCCACACTAATCTTACTTTAATGTGGTCTGCTACTTCATTTAGTTCTTTCTGGCATTCTTCTAGCAGTCTGGATGTTACCTTACGGCTATTTAAAGCGGCAAGGGATGCTTGGCTGTCAGTTAATATGTTTATCCTATGAGTGTCAGTCCTATATTTGTTAATTCTGACACATTCTAGAATAGCATAAATCTCTGCCTGAAATACAGAGGCATGTTCTCCTAGTGAAAAGGAGCATCTTGTGTTTCTCATTTTACTATACACACCTTCCCCTTCTCCAGTCTGTGACCCGTCTGTGTACCAGGTCTCTCCTCGGGGAAGCTTCAGTCTGCTTGCGTCTTGCCAGTCCTTTCTGTGAGGTATTTTTACCTCATATTTGGGACTGGGGAGAAGTTTAATGGCCATATAGTCTGTTTTCATATCTAAAATGGCTCCACTTATGATGTCCTTGATGGATATGTGTCCTGATCTAACTATTTTGTTGCTCAGGTTATTTTGCTGCCTAAATAGCCCCATCCTTGCTTCTCCCACCTCTTCCGCCCCTTTTGTTACTAGGTTCAGAGCCTGTTGCATGCGCTCTCTGACCGTAGTATTGAATCTGCCTTGTGATATGATGACCAGATCGTCCGCATATCCTAAGATAGTATGGTGTTCCTTTTTGAGTCTCCTTATCAGTCCGTACACTACAAGGTTCCATATTAGAGGAGACAGGACTCCTCCTTGAGGAAACCCCCTTGAAACCCGGGCTGATAATGTTTCACCCATCAAGGTTGAAAAGATCGTTCGGTATCTCAGCATGCAGTCTATCCATCTGCAGCTTGTTTCGTCAATTTGCTTTTGACAAATTGTCCCAGTGATTACTTTGTGAGAGGTGCTATCAGAGGCACCCTCTATGTCAAGGAAGGCTGCTAGTAATACTTCCTTATTTTCGACAGCGTACTCTATTCCTTGGACTAGGTGATGAGTGCTGTCTCTGTGGATACTCCTGGTCTGTATGCATATTGATCCAGGTCGATCAGTCTTTCTACCAATGATCATCCTCTAATGTGCATGTCTACCAGTTTTTCCAATGTCTTCATTACAAATGACATCAGACTTATGGGTCTCAGGGACTTTGCTTTATTGTCACCTGTTTTACCATGTTTAGGAATAAAGACAACCCTAACATTTCTCCAGACCTTTGGTATGTACCCTAAGGTCTGGAGAAATGTTAGGGTTATATTTATTCCCAAACCTGGTAATAAAGACAACCCTAACTTCTCATCCTCATATTAGATATATTATTAGAGACACTTTGTTGTCTCTTGCCAGCCTGTTAAGAGATTATTCACAGTTTTTACCAGACTGGACCTAGTTGTTGAATTACTAATGTTTGTAACATTTTATTCGAAAAGAAAATTGAAGATTCGTACGACAATTACAATAATGCAGCCTAATGTATCAAAAACTAGCCCGTAAAAGTTATCATTTGACTGTCAGAACTGTTGATAATAAATAAAATAATGTACATTGTTTTTTTTATTCTGTTCATTGTTCGTAGTACTCATTACTGCACACAAAAACGTCTATATGTCTAAATGTGCCAGTAAGTTGCCATGACCGTTTTCCAAATTAGTCAATTGAACGTTATAGTTTCATAATCAATGCTAACACCCTAAGTACTAGTCGCAAATTATTGTTGTTGTACACCTATTATTAATAATAGTTGTAATTCAGTTTTTGACATAAAAGCATTAGTTTTCCAAATTAGTCAATCGAACGTTATAGTTTCATAATCAATGCTGTGAATTTCTTTTCAAATTATCCCAATCGTTTGGAAGTTAAGACAGTTGTAAAAATGCCAGGGTGTGAGCCAATCCATCCATCCATCCTAAAAAAGCGTCACCAAGTGAAACCGGGGCGGGTTTATAGTAGATTTTAAGACTGGAATATGTCAAACTTTCTTTCAAACCCTTTTAACAACGTTGTTGTTGACTATTTAATTTTTTCAATGACGTCTTCTTTTGGAATAAGAATATGATTCCACTACTCGTACTTTGACGAATTATAAAATATCTAACAAATTTCCCGGTTATGATGTTATTGCAATTAGTCACAGTAGATTTGTATTTGGAAAGTAGGTACTCAATATTGAGAGTTTTGAGGTTTTTACACGAGTTTTAGTTGAAAATAAGATTTTTCAAGAACCTCATATTAATTGGAGGTATAAATTCAATTAACTCCTCCAATTATTACTCTTACTGGCGCTACTCCGTACCTGTATTAATCAATTCTTTTTAAATGTTTTCCAACCGAAATATTTTCGATTACGATAAGCTCCATTTGTTAGTTAGAAATATATGTCCATATGACTATAGTTATTTTATTTAATATTATTGACATATTGAATTCAGAATTGTATGAAATAAATTAGAATTGGCGTCAGTAGCGGCACTAGCAATCATTGATAATTTGTGAGTTTGTGAGCACATGGAAATACCCAAATTGATGAAGATATGTTGTACCTATCTCATTTATTTATATATTTTTATACATTTATTTACGAACTGGTGAATATTGGGGAATGCAGCAAAGTAAAAAAGAACTCCTAAGGGTTTTCCAAGCTTCCGGAATTATTTATTTCCATCATCAGGGAAACTACAAAAATTATGGTATAAATCGACAAAGTTATAGAATTTTAATTTATTTATAATTTATAATTTTGTCGATTAATACCATAATTTTTGTAGTTTCCTTGATGATGGAAATACATAATTCCGAGAGCTTGGAAAACCTTTAAAGAGTTCTCTTTTCCTTTGCTGCATTCCCCACTATTTACTAGTTCATTTCTAACTAGTCATCAACGACTACTTTCTTCCTATATTTTTTATATACAGTGTGGAAACCACTTATGGAATAAAATTCTTTGTCATTATTTTAGAAAATTATAAAAAATGCCGAGACACGTCAACTTTTGAAATGAGTTGTGCGTTATGTAAACATAAATTTAAATGTACAGGGTGATTCACGCAAGTATGCCATAGTCGGTGTTGTTTTTTTTTCATGAAACACCCTGTATATTTGCATATTTTTGAAATCCTCTTAGTGAACCGATTCCAAAAAACTAAATAATGTATGGTCAATTATGAATTATACAGGGTGTAATTTTAAAATTAATAATTTATTACACTTGAAATATTCGTACTTTTTTAAATTAGCTAAATATGGATTTATCAAAAATCTAAACTAACTAATGATTAGACGTATTTGTATATTGAACAAGACCATGAATTTTATCATAAATACCTAAAAATTGCCTAAAAACGCCAATAATTAGACAAAATCGGTAAATAATATGGATTGTTTTAAATCGGTAAATAATGTGGATTGTTTTCTATTCTGTCAGTTGTTGATGTGTCGACAGTTTATACTGAAACAGTAAAATCTTTGTCAAACACTCTTTACTTGTGGACATAACAATGGAATATTTAACTGAGACTCACCGAATTAAGAATTTAATGATGTAACGGGGGATAACTGAATAAGTCAAATTGAAGTGGCAAACTTATTTAATTACAGGTATCCCGAATTGCCCAATATTTCACAAAGTACTGTGTCTAAAATTCATGCACAATTCAGAGAACTTGGACATGTCAAACCATTGAAATGAAAACCATTCTTCGTTGAAGATGATGTGAAACTGGATATTTTGTTAAGTGTCGAAGAAAATCCAACTTCAAGTACACGTCAAATTGCCCGTGAAAATAATGTTAGTCATACAACTGTTCTAAGATGTCTTCATAAAGAAAAACTTCATCCCTACAAATTAACTTTTGTGCAGGAGTTAACAGAAGACGATCCAGATCGTAGAATAGATTTTTGCGAAAGATTGATGAATAAGCTGAACAGAAATGAGATAACTCTTGGTACCATTCTTTTTTCTGACGAATCAACATTCACATTGAATGGAGAGGTAAGTCGACAGAACTGTGGATATTGGTCAGCAGAGAATCCTAATTGGATGCATGAGACACATACTCAGTACCCTCAAAAGGTGAACGTTTGGGCCGGTATCATAGGCGACCATATTATTGGTCCTATATTTATAGATGAAAATTTGATAGCTGAAAAATATTTAAATATGCTTAGAAATTAAGTTATTCCTGCGTTGGCAATCTTATATCCCAACGCAATAGATCCTAGCTTACCGAATGAAAAGGTTTGGTTCCAGCAAGACGGGGCAACACCCCATTATGCTTTAATGGTAAGAACTTATTTAGATGAAATCTTCCCCAATAAATGGATTGGACTAAGAGGTACTATTGAGTGGCCAGCTAGATCGCCAGACCTTACGCCGTTAGATTTTTTTCTGTGGGGTTATCTCAAGAACAAAGTATATGCAACACAACTAACTAGCATTGTAGAACTCAAAGACAGGATAACTACAGAAATACGGAATATTCCACCTCAAACTTCAAACAAAGTTAAGGAGGAGTTCTATAGGAGACTGTGCTATTGCCAACAACTAGGTGGAGAACATTTTGAGCATTTATTCTAATGTATTAAAATCAAATACATCAGGTATTTTATGTATATTGTGTTTAATAACTGTAAAAATAAAAATTTCACTCTGTATAATTCATAATTGACCATACATTATTTAGTTTGTTGGATTCGGTTCATTAAGAGGATTTCAAAAATATGCAAATATACAGGGTGTTTCATTAAAAAAACACCGACTATGGCATACTTGCGTGAATCACCCTGTACATTTAAATCTATCTTTACATAACGCACAACTCAACTCAAAAGTTGAAGTGTCTCGGCATTTTTTATAATTTCCTAAAATAATGACATGAAGAATTTTATTCCATAAGTGGTTTCCACACTGTATATGAGTATTAATAAATTCATATGCCTTTTCGTTCGTTGGTTTTTTTAACAGTATTCCCTAAAGCAGACTTAAAAAAATTGAAGAGCCCAATAGCAAATCATGTTATTCCTCTTTCCTCGGATTTTAAGGATTACAAACGACTTTACTTACATTTGACATAAAAAATTTTTGAAAACTTTTCTTTATCCCCTTCGCAAAGTAAGGACACACATGAAAAATTTACGGTGTCGAAAAACGGAAAACTTTTGACGTCAAAAGACAAAACATCAAAGAACGGAAAAGGCTCACGAATCTTGCTACGGCTGATAGTGTCGTTGTGGAGGCTATTCTTTTTCACTTTTCTCCCCAACACCGAAATGCGAAAATAAAAAAATAACAGCGTTGTCAAGTCTTGAGATAAGTCATGAAATTCCTACTTTATTACCAAAACATTTATATTTATATTTAAGAATATCCGATTGGTTTATTGTGTTCTGGTGAACCGAACCAGCTTTGCTCGTTGACGGAGCCTGGCTTTTCATTGACATCTACATCAGAATGGCCTGTGATCCAGACCAATCCTTCTAAGCCAAGTGTTTTTAAAGCCGCTGTACAAAGATATTGTGATTCTTCAAGATAAGTCCATAGACGTAAGATTGGGTGAGTGAGGAGGCCAAGCAATAGGCAAGTAAGTACCTATCCACCTCTTGTAAAAAGAGTGATTGAGATACTCCGCAACAATGCCTGCCTTACGAAAGCAACGTCCTGTTGCCAGATCATTTTATTTTGCGCTGACAAAGGAATGTCTCCCATAAATTCAGTAAATTTGTTCTCAAGAAAAACTACATACCTGAGTCCAGTCAATGTGCCCTCGTGAAAGCATGGCCTAATTAAATGACCATTGAATCTATACATTAATACCCCAAACTGTTTGAAAACGAGTTGAACGAACCCAGTGAGGATTTTCGTTCGACCAATAATGGGCATTGTGTGTATTAACAACACCATTGTTGTGAAAGCGGCTTTCATCACTCCAAAATATTTGATTTAATAGTAAGGGATTGTCCGCAATCATAATATCGAGCTAAATGTAGTCTAAATGGTTGATATTTGTGTTGCTTCAAAAATCTTTAGTATCGTGCTTTTGCTTATTCCCAGTACTTCAGCTATGTTTCTAACAGAAGTATGAGGATTGATACCAACATACGCAAGTACATTATTTACATTATCATCAGTTTTCACCCACAGATTTGTGGATAGTATAAAAATTTAATTTGTCGGTAACTACAACATCCTAAGTACTAGTCGCAAATTATTGTTGTTGTACACTTATTATCAATAGTTGTAATTAACTTTTTTGACATAAAAGCATTAGTTTTTAGTTTTTTCGAACAAAAGTGCTACTCTCGTGGAGTTTTTGAAAACAATGGCTGAGGCTATAATTAGGTAAAGCAAAATATCCACCAGCTGCGTGCACAAGAGCGCTTTTGACGTTTTGGAGCTTGTATGGATTCTGCGAGAAATAATTTTGAACACTAAACTCATTATTTGTATTTTATTTTTATAGGGAATTTTAGAAATTGCGATATTTCAATTCTATCTCCAGAAGTAACCTGTTAAAGGTTTTGAATGAGTTCGAGATCCCAAGAAAATTGGTGAATCTTGTGAAGATGACTCTCATCAAAACTACTAGTAGTGTACAGATCAGAGGTGAAGGTTCAGAAAGTTTTGAAATAGGAATAGGTCTGAAGTAAGGTGACCCCTTGTCAACATTACTATTCAACCTTGAGAAAAAATTATAAGAGACAGCAGATTGAATAGAGAGGGACACATTTACTATAAAAGCCATCAAGTTATTTGTTATGCGGACTATATGGCCATAATTTCAAGAACAGAAGAGTTGGGTGAAATAACAAAGAATTTAATAGAAGCGGCCGCTAAAATGGGACTTACAATAAACGAACGGAAAAGTAAGCTGATGAGACTCGGAAACCAGACAACAAATGACAAATTTAGAGTAGAAACCCAAAGAGCAATCAACGAATTTGAATATGTGGAAGATTTTATATATCTAGGAACCCTGTTAAATAGTGATTGTAGTGAAGAAGAGGAAATTAAAAATAGAATCATGAAAGCTAACAAAAGTGCAAGAGCAATAAATTACCTAGTCCGGTCAAAGCATCTGTCAAAGAAATTGGATATTGTATAGTTGTGAGACATGGGTTTTAAACAAAAAACAAAGAGAAAGTGTAATTAGATGGGAAAGTAAAATGTTAAGAAGAATTTTGGGAGGGAAAAAAGTAGAAGGGGTGTATATGAGAAGGACTAACGAATAATTATATAACATTTATCGTGAACCCAAAATAGATGCAACTATTACATCAAGAAGACTTCAGTGGTGAGGGCACATAGAAAGGATGGAAGGAGGAAGAATAGTGGAACAAATACCATGGAGAGTTCCGGAAGGCAAGAAGAAAAGAGGCAAGCCAAGGAAAAGATGGAAGGAAGTTGTACTAGAAGACCTGAAAGAAAAGAATGTGAACCGATGGAGAGAAAATGCCAAAAATAGAAAAGTATGGAGAGAAATAACGAAGCTATGGGCCTAAAAGGCCTGTTAAAAGCTATATATACAATGTTTTTGTTACATCGTTGTATTCCAAGAGAGTGACAAGCAATTTTCAATAAAAATATACAAGGGGGTACCATTTGAAAATATGAAGTGACGGGTGACTGCCAAAGGACTGTTAAGTGGAATGAAGGTCCTGATAAGTCATTAGGAAGAACAGTTTTCACAGTAGTGGATTATTTTTCAAATAAAGCGAGATATTGCCTGTAAACGTTAACTTGGGACACCTTGTATGTGTATATAGATAAGTACAAGTAAAATATTGGTCGTTATAATACTGCCAGACAACAACTTCATTAATATTCAATATAATCTATTTATTACCATTTATTGCATTTTAAACTGATCTGGATAATATTTGTGGAGCATTGGCAACAGCGCTATCCGAGCTTGTGGACTTCTCCATTCGCCATTCGAGTCGAATGCTACGTGGGGTCCAAAGGTACGTGAGGTGCATTATTTACACCATCTTTATATATCCCCTCGACCCCATTTTAACGTCTTAGCCGAAAATCTATACTTTCTAGAGCAAAGTCTCTAAAAAGGGAAAGAGAGAGGAGAAAGTTGCCAGGCAATCATATATCTTCTTAATCTGATACCTGCCGCCTCTAAGGAACGCTGTCGGATCTCAGTATCGTTGGTTTTTTGTTTCAAAACAAAAAAAAATCGATGATTGATGAAGAGTTCCCGATATGCTTTGGAAAAAAAAATTTCGTGAAATGGTTCGGTGACCAAAATAACTGAAAAAGTTTTCTTATTTCTGTGTTCTTGTTTTCAAAGTTTCATTTTATTTTGACGAGTCAAGTGTTAGCCTATTGGCCTTAGGCTTATGCCGATATGTCAAATAGTTTGGAGTTTTCATATACACATAGATTCAACAGTTTTGCATCACCCTAAATCTCCGAATAAAAAATGTGTACATTATAAATGGATCAGAGATTAATCAAATAATTAGTTTCAATAAAAAAAAACGTGTATATTTGTCAAAAATTTGTATTATCCAATAATAAACTTGCTTTAAACATAAAAAGTATTCTTAGAAATTAAATAAATTAAATACAAATTGATTCTTTTTAAAGAAAAGGTTAAGTGAGAACCTGCATGAGAACTTTTAATAAAGAGTATATCCACCTCTAGAATTTATGCAAGCTTGAAGTCGCCTGCCCATGCTGTTTACAAAATTATTGATATTCTGTTCAGGAATATTTCTCCATTCTTCTTGGGCCGCATGAACAAGCTCTTGTACACTCCTGGGTGGATTTCTGCGTGCTGCCACTGCCCTGGCAAGCATGTCCCAAGCATGTTCTATGGGATTCATGTCAGGAGATAGGGCGGGCCAGTACAAACGATTGATCCTTCAGTTTCAAGATACTCATTTACAGCTCTGGTCCGATGAGGTCGGGCGTTATCGTCCATAAAAACGAAGGAATTACCAACAGCTGCGCGCCATAGTCTCACGTGAGGATGTAGAATCTCTCTGAGATACCTATCACCAGTCATCGTTCCCTCCACATGAATTAATTCTGTGCGATCATTTAACATACCAGCCCAAAACATAGTACTTCCTCCTCTGAAGGGCAGCACGGGGCGAGCATGGGCAAGCTGAGCAACTCTCGTTAGATCCCGCCACACACGTATTCGATGGCTATCTTGTACCAAACAAATCCTTGTCTCGTCGGAAAAAAACACCGAATTCCAAAATTCTTCAGGCAAGGCCGCGTGTTCTTGAACCCACTGTAGTCGGCGAACTCTGTGCTCAGTTGTAGTCTAGGCACTCTTATTGGTCGGCGACACCTCAAACCTGTCGCAAGTATTCGTCTTTGTAATGTCGAGATAGATACTTGAACTCCCAACGCATGTCTTACATCTCTTTGGAGTGCTGGTATTGCCATGGTCGGGTTTCTTCGGATAGTTAAGTGGATATAGCGGTTCTGCCGCTGATTAGTAACACGCCTTCTACCGCTTCTAGGTCTATCACGAAGAGAATTGGTCTGGAGATACCGGTTCCATACACGAGACACATCACTTTGCCAAACGCCAACTCTGTTTGCCACGAACCTTTGAGAATGACCTTCTTCAACTAAAGCCACTATTCTTGCACGGTCAATCTCACTTATGACTTGACGATTCATGTTTGCATTTAAAATCGTAAAAATCAAATTCCTTGAATGTTAAAATGATCGCACTAAAAATGTTATCTTACAAAAAAAACTGTAAACATCTGTATATTGCAAAAAATATGGAACATATTGAAATGGTAAACATTGATCCACAAGCCAACAAAAAATTGTTAGCGCAAAAAAATTCCTTCGCATCCGAAGAAGGTGATGCAAAACTTTTGAATCTATGTGTATATTTTTCCATTCAAGTGGAATTATTTGAAAATAGTTAGTTTCATTGGAAAAAGTAATGCAATTATTTTAGGATAACAGTTCCGTATCCGAGCATCTGATTTTTTTGATGAAACTCGGCATTTAGTTAGATCGTGTAAAGACCTTCTCAATTATTATAAAATTTTGCGCGGAAACGTTCCCTTGTAGAGATATAGCATTTTAAAGTTAGATGTCGATGCACCCTTTAGATATGGTTATAGAAACTTCGAGCAGCCCAATTTGAATGAAAATTTCTAAAAATAATCCCAATTACGTTGTCAACTGGATTTTTAGTTAGGATAAACTATGCTATGCCGCAAGTTTACATAAAAGAAGGAAAACAAAACGGCATTCGAAAGTAATCAGATACATTTGATTTTAATAGGAGAAAAATCGGATAAAAGATAAAAAGGTTAAACTGCATTAAACCTGACCTAACCTAACCTAACCTAGCCTACCCCTGACCCCTGAAGGCAAGCGAGATACCATAAGGCTATTCCTGAGGCCATAAAAAGTAATCGGTTGATTTTCTATATAAACAACCCGTACAAAAATTCTAACTTTGAAACGCTGTATCTCCGCACCGAAACCTTTCTCCGAAAAATGTTATATATCGGTGGAAAGGTCTTTACATGAACTATTTACCTGCTAAGTTTCATTTAAAAAATCAGATGCTCGGATACGGAACTCTAGCCTATTTTAGTTTGATGTTTAGTTATAACAATAATTTTTGGTATTCAATCTATAAAATAAATAAAAGTTTTCTACGGCAAAAAGGCATATTTCTATCCCACTTTGGCAGAAATATTATTCCAACTTTCGCTTTCTCCATATAATACGACTCCATTGCAGCCGCAAGAAAAACAAACATTTATATTTCTCTTCAATCTTAGGTGAAGTGGTCTCTTGTACGCGGATTTATTAAATTCGTAATAATATCTCTGGCTATCAGAACGAATCCCACAGGCGGCTTTTTCAAAAGGCAATAAAGTGGCATCAGATGGTACTTGAGAAAATCGTACAACACGTTTTTGTTGATGCATTTTGATAGTTAACATGCTTTTATACTCGGTACAAGTACGCATATCTCTTCATTTGAAGAGAGTAATGGTCCATTTTACACATGCATGATATAGTTACTTTTGATTTATTGGAGAGATTGTGTGCATAGTCTTATAAAAAGTACCATTTGTACGAGTTTCCGTTCGCACAAATAATTATCAAGATTTAGTTCAATTTGAAATGGCATCTGTAGGGTAGGGAAGGTGAGTTTTAGGCCTACACCACTTATTCCATATTTGACACTTTGTCTTTGTCTCCCGAGTCCTCCTAGGCCATCGTCCATACTGTCCCCTCCAGGAAGGTGGACAGAGCACTACGAGACATCTCCTTCATATCGGCGGGCGAAAATTCACCGAACACACAGTCTTTCATTGACAAAAACTCAGGATACTTGCATCAGAAAGTTTCGTATTTCTGATCACACATCCTGCATAAAGGTGTGTCGACTAGCCCCATTCTATAGAGGTGTTTCCTCAGTTGACAGTGGCCAGTCAGAAATCCTACTGTTAGGCAGTAGCATTCCTGGTCATCGCCAAGTAATACTTCGACGCCAGCTTCCCAGGGTCACACAGGGTTTTCCTAGCAAAACTGCATGCCTTGATTTAAACCCATGTCCTTAGGGATTGAGCACGGATGTAACGTTTGGATAGTTCTGCAATTGCCGAAGTTGTCAGGCAGTGGGTGTCGCTGGGTCCTAAAAGCCTTAGTCCAGCCGCTTCTTCTGATGAAGAATCGGCAATGCGGTTACCTTCACTCCTGACGTGCCCTTTGAACCAGATCTGGATAATATTTTTATCTACCGAGGAATATATATTTTTTTAAATAGTATAAAGACCATAGAGGTAATACAAATAGAGGAAAGAAGCCATAGGCCACTGTGTAAGTGGGAATGCCCGTCTGAACTCCGGTGAGGGAGAAAGAGACGATCAGAGGTTTCTCTGCCTTTATCTGTTTATAGAGCATTTGCGCTATTAGATAAACACAGCCTAAGCCACCGACTTTCTATCTCTCTCTTAGATGCTGATGTTTTCCGACCTGGTTTGTTATGCCTCTCTATGATAAAGACCCGTTCCAGAAATTTAATAGAAATAAAAAAAAAGGTTTTGTTTTTCGCGAATATTTCGGAAACTATATATTCGAAAAAAAAAGATCCTGAAAGATAAAAAAACTTTACTAAAAAAAATTTATGTCAGGAATTCCTCCACCATTATTTTTAATATTAGTTTTAAGGAAAAAATAGGGCTAAGGTCAGGTAATTTGCGTTATGAGAGAGTAGCATTATTTGCTTTTCCAATCCAAAAAATTTAAACAATATCCTCAAATACTCCAATTATTTATCAATTGCTCACAACAACCCTATTTCTGCGATTAACAAAAATCGAAAAGCAATTCATAAATGCACCGCTTCACACTACAGCTTATTCCAAAATAGGACATATTTGTAAGTGCCCTTCTCCATTCGTACCACTCAACGGCGACAAAAACAAACTGTGCCAGTCAATTTATCGTCCCAAAAAATTCATCGAGACAAATTTTGAGCATTTTTTACGATGAAAATTCCACACATGTGACTTTTAACCAAGCAGAACGTGTATTTCTGATAGATCACCATCGCAACGGATGAATTTTAGTGGACATTTTTTCCTAGTGGGTACCCAACAGCGAATTATACTGGAAATTTTTTTGACGTTTATAATGACAGAATATTCTTTTCGACAATCTAATTTTTATTTGTTTACAGGATAATTTTGATTCATTTCAACTACAAGCTTAGATGTTTTCTAAATTCTTTGAACCATTATGATGAATGTTTATATTAAAAACGCAATTATTATACACTATGGCAGGTTAATTGGAAGTTGCTTGTTCCTGATGTTGTTGAAAACAAACACATTTGGTGTGGAATTTTCTCACCGAATACCACACAAGGTCAAATTGAATCCGGAAATTTTCTCTCGCTCATGAATATTTTTAGAAAATTATCAAAATTTTAAAAAAATTTCAAAATATTCATGAGATCGAAAAAAATTCCGGAAATAATTTGACCTCAAGTGGTATTACTAGTGAAAACATTTTTTTCGTCGAAAATTTTGAATCAATTGATAAGTGTGGAAATATTTAATACAAACTGGTTTTCGCTAACTTCCTTATGGCTCAGAATTATCGACTCAGAATATGGAATATGTAAAATGTTCCCCTGAATCGATGGGTCAAGACTAGAACGTTCTGTCTATCATGTTATGAGTATCTTTAATTTTGGAAAGTGGATTTTCGAAAATTTCATGACTATATTTGGAGACGGAAAAATCATTGGCACAGTTTGCTTTTGGAAAAAATGTCCCGTCCCAAAAACCCCTTGGCACAAATTTTGAGAATTTTTCACATCGAAAACATTTTTTTTTTGTCGAAAATTTTGAGGAGTAGGTATAGAAACATTTCGCGATCTAAACTGCTTTCTGCTAACTTCCTCATAGTAGAGACTAGAACGTTCTATCTTCCCATGACCATCCTGCTCGCGCAAAAAGGAAACATTTTCCCTTTTCCCCATTTCTTGCAGTCTCTATCCAGATTTTACCCAGTATGTACTGTTATAGTCAAGTTTTTTTATATCTACTACATTGCTTATAGCTTTCACAATTGTCTTCAATTGTTTAACCGGATGATAGTCCGAGCGCCAGCTACACCTCCGCCTATTGGAATGTAAGGGTCTTCCTAGATTAGATTTACAACATCCACTCCACTCCATAACTCTACTCTCCTTTTACGTCTCCTCCGAAAGACGGCATATCTACATTATACCTCGTGCTCATTGGTATAATGCCTGCGAGCTGTGATATGCTAGTCCGCTGCAGGCTGTACGGGCCCTATACGATGGTTTTCCCTGGCATGGTCGTCACCCATCCAAGTACTAACCATGTCCGACCTTGCTTGACTGTAATTATCGCATCAAACGCGTTCTACTACAGTGCTGGGTCGTCGCCTCCCCTGTTAGCTATTGTATTCTTTCTCTTACAATGTTTGCTTGGCAGTTTTTGTCCCTTTACCACATTTTCTGTTGTACAGACCAATTTTGTACGGGTGTTCCTTGATTGGACTGTAACCAGTGAAAACACTCCTTATTGTATAAATTCGATTCTTGCTCACCTGTTTTCCGAATTTATTTCTCGATAGTTTTCCAATGAATGTTTCCCAGTACCTTATTTAGTATTTAGCGCAGGATCTGGTTCAATATATAGAGTTGATGAGTTCCCTCTAGCTACTACTACTACTACTAAGTTTGCAGGCGAGCCTTGTCCTGGACAAACTCAAGCCAAGGTTCCGGCACTGAGGCCACTGGCGGGCCCATTGTGCCATTCCTGCTACCTAGACATCCATAAAGTCGAGCCCTTCTATAAAGGCCACAACCTTTTTCAGTGAATGCCTACTTGTGTCTCAAGGGGCCATAACAGGGACTACGAAGATTCGCCTGCGTAGTACAGCCCAGTGTGGGCACTCTAGGAGAACATGGTCTGACGTTTCGTCAGTTATGCCGCAACCCCTGCATAGGGAACTTTTCTCTACTCCTAGGTTGTGGAGGTGTTTCATCATACAGCAGTGCCCTGTTAGAAGTCCTGCCATCTTCCTTAGCCTACTCCTTGGTAGTTCAGTAGCTGCCCTAGCGTGTCCATCAGTCCATCCCTTCAGTAAAAGTTTGGATTGCCTAGGACCCTGCAGAGCATTCCAATGAGCGAGGTGCTGATTCTTCAGCCACTTCTTCGTCTCCTTGCGTATTCTTTGTTTTGTTAGGCCCAGGGTCAGGCCCGGGCCGCAGAAGGGAGCTGTCGCCCCTTCCGCAGCTAGTGCATCCGCCATCTCGTTGCCTTCAAAACTAGAGTGGGCTAGTTCACTAGCTTTTCATTTGTCTTCAATGCTACAGTGTTCTGGAACCCATATAGAAGTTATTTTGTTGAGGACAATGAGTGTGGCGTGAGTATGGCATTCCCATACCAATTATAATGCTGCAGTTCTTTGTTGGTTAACCAGATCCTCTGTCCAGATTTATCCTTGCATCCTCCATTTTCTTTGAACTTGCATAATTATATCGGAATTAACTTAGGAAGAGGTATAGAGGTTCTATTTTGAGAATGTTACCACCCACTGTTACCTTCATTTGGTTATGATCCTTCGTGTTTCATTGTCTAAGAGGTCCTATTATTGTCTTCATCACTACTTTCCATGGTTAAAGTGTTTGTTACTGTAGTGAGTGTCTTTTCAAAATAAAGTTTATTCATATGGTGATTCACAAACCAAAGATAGAATTCCTATAATCCAACTAAAAATTCTGGCTCGTGAGTCAAAAAGTTTTAAGTATATGGACTCGTTAGTGGCGATAATACTACCGTTCATTATTTGTTAAAGTAAAAGCTCTTAAAGCGTTAACAAACTCAAGAATAATAAAGAGAATTATTGTTAAATGATAAATAACACATTGACTTAACGTCTAGTTTTATAAACATTCGTGACACTTCATTAACTGTATACCCTCGTGGCAGCTTTCATCAGCGTTCTAATTGATCTGACTCACACATTGTCTTTCGAATACGTTTGTTCTTTATTATTTAGTTAAAAAGCACGCATTTCCATTTACGTTAAGGACTTTCGTGCACATGCAAACATCATTTACTTGTTTTGCCTCTTTTTAAAAAAAAATTAAAGGACTGATATGTATCAATGTTTGTGAATATGTCGGATTAATAATAGTTTGGTAACTTTTATGGAAATATTGTTATGTATAACCATTGTCAAAAAAAAATTGAAGAACGTGTCGCGGGACACACGGTAAGAACTTTAGTTTAGTTTAGTTTAGTTCCTTTTAAGCAATAATCAAATATTTTGAATAAATAAATAAATACACATATTAATATAAGAATTTATTTTACTCTGGAGAAAACTTCATTTAACAAAAATATACAGTAGTATTAATTATAAAAATCTTATCATAAAGTTGAATGGCACAAAGTACATATTAAGTATTCTATTAATTATAATTATTGATAATACAATGTATGCTGACAATCAACATTTTGCGCCGAGAGACTAGCTCTGAGACTGAGGAAAGAGCGCGAGAGCTCACGCGCTCAAGGCACATAACGTAACAACGTAACGTAACGGTCAGATCTTTTGCGTCGCGACCTCCCCCGTAACGGTCAGACCCACCTAACATAAAGAACTAAAGTTCTAATAACTACCTACTTTTTCAAGTTTTAGAACTTTAGTTCTTTACGTTAGGTTGGAGCGCTGGGGGTCGAGACGAAAAAGATCTGACCGTTACGTTACGTTGTTACGTTATGTGCCTTGAGTCTGTCTCTCAGAGCTAGTCTCTCGGCGCAAAATGTTGGGAAGGAAAGGAAGGAAATACAAACTAGTAAATATATTATACACCAAGGTGGTGAAGTTTAATTATTTACATAGGTGCGAGGCTTCACCACCGTATAATTGACATTATACAATATTTCAATGCTAAGATTTTATTTACCAAGGGATCTAAAATGGGAGAACAGTGCATATGAACTTATTAATTGTTACTATTACAATTTAAACACACAGCAATAAAATACCATCATTCCTATAGTTTATAATCACCAATATTAAGTGCAACGAGTTAACGAAACCTATTGTGTGACCACATCTGAAAATTTCACAAAACGTGGGTTATGTTTTACTTTGAAAACATGCGCAATTGAAGAAAAAACAAATACAGCGGTATTGCGTTCACAACACAACACCTTGATAGTTATACTTATACACAGCAGCGTACACAATCGCACCACGAGAAGCGTTTACCCCGTCGTCTGACTGACAAGTACACTGTCTGTTTTCGCTCCATAGATTATGGACGTACTCCTTATGTCATCAGTCATTTTTGGTTGAGCGTGAATTTTAAACTAATGGCATTTTTATTCAAATAATTGTATCTTGATAGATAATTTCATGCAGCAAATATGTTAAAGACCCATACAAAATTATGTTGCTCAAGTTTTTGTTGAACTACTATCCCTGAATTCTCAAAATATTTGAATTTGTTCATTATTGATCTAGGTTAATAATAGAGAAAATGATTAACCACTAATAGAGAAATTCAACTTCTCAGTCGGCAAGAAGAAGCAATAATTGTCAACTTCACAGCTAGACTAGCTGGCTGGCTAGTAGTGGAAAAAATATTGTTTATAAAGATGGAACTGCAAATATCTACATAATATGTATAAACTAAACAGGGGAGTCTTTTTTAGTAAACAATATATTTCACCAGTATTTTGCACCAGAATTCTGAACTTCTATGTATTCCGCAAGTATGTGATTGGAGATCTCGTCCTTCTATTTCATTGCAGTTTTTTATGGGTAATTGCAAGCTCCTGTTAACTTCAATCCTGTTCAATTAGTGAATAAAAGGATGATATTGTGTCTTAAATAGCACACCTGTTACTGTATTAAAAGTACCCAAATTCTATAATATTATATAAAATGGCTAGACACCCCTTGTGGGGTTGAGCCGCATAAATGCTTTCTAGATCCGCTTTCTGGGATGGATCAATCCCCTTCATTTCATTATTTTCTCGCTTATTTTTTTGCATAGTCTCCTATCCCTCGTTTTTTCTTTCCATCTGACGATTCCTATCCTTCTCAAATCCTCCTCCACCTCCTTCAGCCACTTGGATCTGGGTCTTCCTTGCCTTCTCCTACCACCTGGTTCCCACTGTAGCATTGACAAAGCGACTGCTCACTCACCTTCTCTCCATACATGTCCGAGCCATTTTATTCTTTGTCACTTCATTCTGTTTACTATATCTTCCCCGTTCATTTCTCTCAGTATTTCACTAAATTCTATAAGGTTTGTATCAACAGCTATAAGATATATCTTATAGGATGCTTAAATTCTTATAACGGTCTACAAAACAATTAAATGATCCTTATACAACTAAAAAGGGTCCATTTTCATACAACTGTTTGGTTGAATAACAGTTCTATTAAAAGTTTATACAACTCTTATATGACTGTTTAATACACATTTATACAACTCTTAATCGACTGTTTTATAATCATTTATACAGCTACTATGAAATGATTCAATAGTAGTTCATATAAGCATTTCATTTTTTAGTGAAGAATATCAGAACCAAATTATATTTCAATTTAAACGTGCATCCTACATTCCATTTGTAGAAATGGAGACTTATCAAAACGACTTGGGCCGCTTGAGCGGACATCGATAGTAAAAATAATTTCATTTGGATGGTTTAATAGCACAGATTTTGATGCGCTGCAAATTTTTGCTGATAGATTATAGGTATATATTTGGCAAGAAAATGAAGCGCTTCAATTCTGGTTTCAAGTACATACTTAAAAAAAATAATAAAATAGAAAATCCTAAAATACTTTTATGTCATAATAGTTCATTATTGTGTTTTTATTGCTCAGTTACCAACTATCTAACGTCGTACTTTATGCCCGTGCGGGCATAAAGTTCACTTTATGGCCCACGCGGGCATAAAGAGAAATAATTTTTTGTTCAACTAATTTAATAACCATGTCGTAAGCTTCTTTAGACTTTTTTGACAACAGATTTACAGTTGCTTTCTTTGCTTTTTCAATAATTTCGTCAGGAATTCCAAAATCTTCGTTCATTTTGACTTCTAACTTTGACACATATTAAATTTATTGTGATATTATGACATTAACGTTTGTCAACATTCACCTATTAATTCAAACCGGATTTTTTAAAACACTATTTGTATTGAAATTGGATTGCAATAACGAACTAGTATGACATAAAAGTTTGTATGTACCGCGGGCATAAACAGATGTATACCCTCGGGCGACTACAAACCTTCGTAAGTTGTTGCCCTCAGGGCATAAACATCTATTTATACCATTGGTACATAAATAACTATTTTTCATGATTTCAATAGTTTATGACTCTCTAAATAATGATAAAGTCACATTTTTCAATATAGTTTCATGTTTCCAACTCAATTGCTCATAATGGCGGCGATAGCGGTACAAGAATTGCTCACTTAAACATGGCGATTAATTATACAACAATTTTATCCCAAAGAAATACCTTAAACAATATTTTATTGTAAAATGGAACGGTATACGATAACTGTTTTATAACGAAGAATATTTAGGCACTATACAACTAAAAAGTGTTTTATAATGCAACGCAATTGAATGCTATACAATATTTATTATACAACATTATACAGCTTCAATAAGTGAAGCTTAAGTAACTATTTTATAATGTTGTAGCTGTTAGTTATATATTATATTATAGAATTCATAGAATAGGTATAAAAGTCTTATACAATGATATTTTTGATATTGTATAAACTTGCTTATAAGCATCATATCATTTTAAAAGAAATGATCGTATAATGCGTTATAGCATATATTGTATAAGTCACTATAGAATCATTTAATACAACAATTTTCTTTAAAAAACAAAATTATCGCAAGAAAAGGCTTAATCAAAACAAACAGTCATTAAAACAACGCTATTCGACTGTTATACAACAATTCAGTCCTCTTAGAATTCCATTTTGGTAGTTGGGTAGTGGCAGTTCAAACACCCTAAATTGTCTAATCCCTCGTAATATTATAGAATCAACAACTTCATTTATATAAAATAAGTGTTAAACAAAAAGTTTTTGATTTTTCCAAAATTCGCATTCAACCCTTATTTTGTGTGTCAGCAATAAATAATAGGTTGGGCAGAGTAAGCCCGATGTCCATAAATTTATTGTAAATGTGCAATCCAACTGTAAATTAAACAAACCATTCACCAACTGTTGAACGTGATCAAGTGATCAATAAACACCGAACCTCTGATTAAAGTTTATTTAGTGTGCTAACATGTACGAGAGATAAACGAGAAATTTTTAATTTGAATATTTGGTGTGTGAGTGAAGGAATCGATTGGCCTCAAGATTACATGAAAAAAGTTTTCCTGGCTCTTTGCGAAGCTTATCTCAGCAAAGAGTGTTAATTATGTTTTATTTGTAGAATGATTTATTAAACATTCTCAACTAGCTAAACGGAAGACAAAACAAAAAATACATGCTACTCTGATAACTACGTAATAATTATTACTTTTACTATACAGAAAAGACCCAGCCCTAAATATGAGGTTGATATACCTCTCAGAAAGGAGTTGCAAGACTCAAGCAGACTGAAGTTTCCCCGAGGAGAGACCTGGTATACAGATGGGTCGAAGACTGGGGAAGGGACAAGGGCACGGGTGTATAGTGATAGATATTCCTTCTCAATAGAATTAACAAACATAGGACTGACACTTATAGGATAAACATATTAATTGACAGCCAGACCCTTACAACTTTAAGCATTAAACATTAAAGTAAGATTAGTGTGGGTGCCGAGCATAATTATATCTCTTAAAATGAACAAGCTGGTGAACTCAAGAGAAGATATGTTGGACCAGAACCAGCTCTTGGGACCACAAAGAAGGTGGTCCGAGGACCACACAAAAATGGGTACAAAGCCAACAAAGACTACAGTGGGGGAATACTCCAAAGCAGGTACACAGTAACACTTTCGTAGGTGACATATAAACGGGCTCAACAGCTACAGAAATCAGTAGGAATAAGTTAGAGTTAATTACAGGTTATCTAACAGGTCATGTCCCGGTAAATGATCACCTGCATAAAATGGAGCTGTATAATGGGGATCTCAGCTAAAGAGTTTGTGGCGTGGACCTTGGGAGAGGCCAATGTGCCGCCTGAAGCAAATGGTACGCACCCAGGTGACCTATATCGTCTATTTGAAGGTACGGGAATGGCTGGGTGAGTGGAGTAAATGTGGGAGTAGAGTATAAAGAGTACAAGAATGTGATTACAATGGTCCATCGCCACCTTCAACTTATGTAAGGAAGGTGAGATAGCAATTATATCTTAATATTTTTTAGAGTGTAGCAGCAGCACTTAAGATTAATTTAAATAATACTTCACCAGCGTCATCAACGCTTCAAGTTTGTTTGCAAACAATAACTAGAATCATCATTAGACAATGCTACTAATCTATAACCAAGTAAAATCAAAAATATTTGACTAACTTCATTTGACAATTAATAGATATTCATACTATTTCAAGTTCGGTTATGTCAGACGTCATGAAAAAAGGTTTTTATACTGTTCGAGCTATACAATATAAATTTGGAATATTGACTGGTATAAAAATTCCGAGCGTATATTTATAGTTATGTTCTGGTTGTGTATAATTAGTAACACACCATATGCCTTAATTGATGTAACTAAAGGCACGTTCGGTAACTTGCAAATTATAAACATTATACACATTCTTGACGGGATAAAAAAAAAGTATATGTTAGTATTATAAGAAGAATAAAAGCTGTAACGAACTGGTGACAACGGTCCCAATATTTTATTTTTAGTAGCTTACTTTTCAAGTTTATATTTTATGGTCCATAATAAGACACGTTCAAAAAAATATCCAATGCATCGGTTAAAAAGTACCAGAATTCATAAACAGATGACGATATGAATATTTTCTGGATGCATACAAAGTCTTAAAATTAAACTAGAGTCGGGGTATTCTCAGTTTACCACTTTCGGATTAGAAAGTTATAGCGATAAGGTGTTTTGTTCGTCTAGAGTCTAGGCCAAGCAATAGAGCATACAAGTATTGCCGAAAACTACGAAGTGGACGACATCTGTTAATTTTCTTTCAAACTTCTATAGAGGTGAACAATAAAGCCAGAAGGTGAACATCGTTATAGAAAGTGGTATATAGTGTATAAAGTGTATAATTATCGTTCATAAAAAGTTTTACTGAACATGCAATCTATACCTACATAAGTCAATAGAAACAAAATCTAGGAAAATATGTTCTGTACCACAGTGTTCATCATATTGTACGAAAGATACATCATTGCATGCCTTTCCCTCAGATCCTAAGCTAAATAACGTTTGAAAAACTGTACTGAAAATTGGAAAACCTGTGACAAAACATATGTTTGTTTGCAGCCACCAATTTACTGTAAACCAACATAAAGTAAAATTAAAAAAAAGAGAGACATAAGTAGTAAATTTTAGCAAACTATTTGCATAATCAGTGATTATTAATGACTCATTTACTTTATGTAATACTTTTTGTATATAAATGTAAAATTGTATGTAAGTATGTATATTTCATTTGTTTCACTAGTATTATTATAAAAACTGAACTACACACAAAATGAAGTGAAATCTTACATTCATGCGTAACCCAATGTTATATTGCACATTTGTTTGAAATCATCTATTAATTTGAATTAAATCAATAATAAAAATATTAGTAATAGGTAATTGAAAAAGTTCAACTACATTTGGTGATCAGTTCAATATTTTAATGCCAATTCAATAAATCTCTATGAAATCTGAGGCGACTTTTACTTTTTAAGTAAATATAACTGGTAGTATGAAATTAATGGAAATATAACTTATAATATTTATTTATTTATTTAAACAATAAACATGCAGCATGCTGAAAATAATTTTCTGTTTCTAATCATTTCTGCTGTAAAATTCTTATTAAATTGTACAATAATTTCTAAATTTTATTTTGAAACGCTAGAATATTAAATGAATCTTTAAATTTCCTCCACACCTTTTTTCTCTTTTCCTCACTTCTGAGCCAAATCTGTGCAGCTTATTACTTCCGTATTCTCAATTCTAAAAAAATACAAATAGTATTAAAAGGCTATTTGCCATTACGTAAAATTGTACCGACCTGTTAATGTGAATTAAAGTTGCAATAATATGTTTGCAGAAGCCGGACATTCCAGCCTCACATGAACAATAATGCATTTCCAATCTTTAACATCATCATTCAGATTAATTGTTATCTCATGAGGCTGGGAAGCTGGACCAGACGTCTGCAGATACAAACTTTTAATGTTTTTTGTGAATTTGTGCCTTCTAGGCCACATAATTATGTCCCGCCTTAAAAACCGCTACACCTTCTTTTAGTGGTCTGCTTCTGACTCCAATATATTCCATGAGGTTAAGAAGGGTTACTTCAATTTTCGTCATTTTTAGACCTATGTTCTTAAACACTACCACACAAACACGTTTAGGAAATAACGGAAATTACAAAAATAAGAAAAATCCTGCCAAAACCACTAAAAACGCCTCGAAAAACAAATAAAAAAAACTGAACTGCATCAAACACCCTTACAGACTGTTTTGTTGTTCACCTCTATAGCAGCCATATTGAAAAATACAGCGCCATCCAGTGACACGTGATTTTCTCCAATAGTAAATTTTGACAAAAACGTTGAAAACGGATCATATAATAGTATATTCTTCAACGTGTGCAGAATGATGGCTATTATTCACGCGGATGAAGTTTCCAAAACGAGCGAGCGCAGCGAGTGAGTTTTGGAATCATCCACTTTACACAAGTAGAAGACTATACTTTCTCCACGACTAAGAAGAAAAAACTTCCAGTGAGGATCGAACCTCGATCGTCCGCACCATAGTCAGCCACCACTAGGCTATAGAGCATATTTATAAAAATGTAAAGAGTAAATAAATATATATGTAGCTCATATTTTTAATCGGAACCCTTACATTTATAAATGAAATTAATATCGCGAGGCGTACATATTCACTATCGCTACTGTTGTCCATTTTTTTCTCTTATAATACATAAAATTATAATTTTATAATTATTTTGACGTTTCAAACGACGCGCTGTCAGAAGCGATTTGCGTTCTTAGGTATTTGACGTTTTAAAGAACCGATTTGATTTATTCATTTTAATTCATTTTAGCGTGAATTCTGATAATAATAGAATGGGATTGGCTAACAAGAGTAAATTCTTTTTATTATTCACTGGTGTGAAGAATTTATATCATTATGCAGCTAAATATGTAAAAATAATTTGTGCGTTATTATTTAGTCGTGGAGAAAAGAAATTACGTAGTATAATTTTTATATGTTTTGGACAGGCAAATGTTTTTCAGTAATTTGTTGTAAACATTTGAAAAGAAGTTAAGGAACAACTCGAATGGAGGCTGACACAAGGACACTTCCATACCACCGAATAGTTCATTACTATTCGGTGTCCATACTAAGAGCATACTTTTTTTAATTTTTTGGGAAATTAAACCACAATATTTTTAAATTCTTTACTTATTTTTTCTTGAAAACGGTAGCTGGAACGCTACCGAAACGTTGAAGTAAAGAATTTAAAAATATTGTGGTTTAATTTCCCAAAAAATTAAAAAAAGAATGAATAATATACCACAAGGAACATACAGAAGATATTAAGAGCATACTGAATAAGTTAGACAAGGAAATTGCGCGCCATTTTACAACTGTCTCTATGCGCGAATGATAATAGTAATCATAATTATTTTATTGTTATCACACTGTAATACAAGATGACCAGAAAATTATTCATCCCCCGTCTCTTCCGAGACCACAGATCGAATCTCGTCCATTCCCAAAAACTACCCCTGTCGAATTTCGAGGGTTGAACCTGACACCTTAATTGATGAATAACGTCATGTAGATCGTTTACAGACCACTTGATTGATGCGCATAAAATATGATATGCTCTCTCTACTGTTTATTAGCGCCGTGGAGCCGATTAATTTTTTTATTGGTTTTCGATCCAGTGTATTTCCCTGTTTTTTTCAAAAAATTAGTCGAATGAGATCGAACTGGTAATTAATCGAGAGATTGATAAATACCTATCGGTCATAGTTGACAAAGTGAATCTTTTCGAACGGATATAAACAGATCGGTAATGGAAGTGTTAGTACTATTGTCAATAATAATTTGAGATGATATTGAATTTACTTGGTGAGATCTACTCATTTTACCTTTTAAACGAAACTAACTGTTTCCAATTAATTTCACTTTACCGAGAAAATATATGAAAATTCTACATTATTGATATGTTTAAAATATCAATGACAGTTACATTTGATGTGATGCCTCCTCGATGTTTAATATTTTGGCTAAACCAAATAGTGTAAATGACTCAATATATGAGTCACCTAAATGCAAAACTCGGTATTTGAAGAAATTTTGAAAATTGATGTTTTCGCGCCATTCGGTTGCTCATTATAAACAGTACCTTATTTTCTAGTAAATAAGATGCAAAACTGCCTAATTGTACACTAAAATCGCATTTGAAAACGGAGTTTAGATGCAAAACTTTGTATTTGACTTCCCTTGTCAGATGCAAAGCTACGTAATTGTAGCCGGCCAATGGCGTTGCGCCTGATAGTCGCGTGATTAAGTTCAATGGCACTTTAGATTTAATGAATCCAAGAGATTTATACTTACTAAAGAAAATTGCAATGTTTTAATAAGGGGAGAAATTCATTACAAATCTGATGTGGGTTTCTCTAAATCAGTACTCGAAAAAGGAAAATTACTTTCGAGTCTACAACCAAAAGTAATTGAGATTGGGGCACCCAGCCTAAAAGGAGACAAATCTTCAATTTTTAGTTTATAAAAAAAAAATTTTGGAGCCGATTGGTCTAACCACCCTGATCTTCAGTTTTACGCCAATCTTCAGCGTTCAGTTCAAACTCGACAGCAACAAGATAACCACCAAGAAGGAGAAGTTGTCATGGAAGAAGAAAACGAATAACTTAGAGTCTAAGAGTTATTTTTTTAAGTGCCTGATTTGTTAATTTAGTTAGTTAATTATTATACTATATATTGTTTTTTGTGTTTAACGTGTTTATTATTATACTTAATAAAAAATGTTTTAGTTCATATTTTGTGCCTTTAATTTAAAAAAATCAGTTTAATCATAAAATAATTGGTTTAAAATTCGACAAACAGGCACTTATGGGTATTTGCAATTCTAAGTTGCAAAACTGGGTATTTTTAAAACGTAAGTGCAAAACTCGGTATTTTGATTTTAAAATTATTTTTTTTAGTTTTTGGTAGGATTTCGAATTAAATATCATAGTTAATTCAAAACATAATCGCTAGTGTTAACTAAAAACAAAATTTTAAAGAAATCCATACGTATTTTAATTACTGAGTTTTTTCTGCTTTCTGAAAAATTGTGTCACTAGCAAATACCAAGTTTTGCATTTAGGTGACTCATATATGAGTAGAAAAAAAAAGATATAATTTTACAAATATTAAAGCATAATTTCCCATGGGGATATCCTGGATGTGGTTATATTTTTCTCATTTAGGATCAGTATAACAGTTAGTTTCATTTAAAAATTAATTCTCTACATTCACATTCACTTATGCAACACTGCTACGCTTGGCAAGTGGTGTGGGTTGTCTACCATTCACATGGCAACCATAAACAATAAAATAACTGTATCGGCACCTAATAATGGAGACTGAATTTAATTAGAACCAAGGTGTCACTTCTGTACGAGTGTGAAATAAGAATAGTACAATTTTGAGTAGAGCATACTAAGAGCAGCAACGAAAAATCCCAAACTACAATGCTGCTAATGGGCGTCCATTAATTACGTGAGGCGTTTTTGAGAATTTTTCGACCCCCTCTCCCCCCTTGGTGAGGTATCGTGAGATTTTCCTCAACTCCCTCCCCCCTCCCCTAATCTCACGCGAGATTCTTTAAAACCTTTATTTGGACTGTAAACGTGTTGGATTATTGAGAGAAAAAAAACTTGTTCTATTACCTACTTTTATTGAAGACTAGCAAAAACTAGTATTTATGAATATTAACGTAATTTTTTTTAAAACGCAACTTTACACCGTTTTCTGCGAGAAAAATAATTACGTGATATTTGCCAAGACCCCCCCCCCTCCCCCTTAAGTGAGATTTGGAAAGATTTAGCTTGACCCCCTCCCTCCCTAGAACACCTCACGTAATTAATGGACGCCCCCTAATAAGGAAATAAGGATATTATGTCTTTTCTTCTCACACTATTCACTTGGTTTGTATGTGTGTATGTATATTGCGGTGACATTCACTAAGACTTAAAAGATCTATTGTGCCCCCTTACTTTTTCTCAGTTACCGAGAAAAGTTTCAGTGAGTAGAGTAGCTCTTTTAGTCCTATTTCCCGGAAGCATTTTAGGATTCAACTTAGGTAAATGTCCTTTTTCTTTTAAGTAGTCTCCTAGATGTTGTGCCCTAGGATTCTGAATTGCTGTGCAATTTATAAGTATGTGGATGGAGGTTTCTTCCACAGAATCCACAATCTTCTTCTTTGAGCTTTTAGGATCCCTGCTAAAACTCTTAGTGCAATTATTTTACTTTGACTTATGCCTATTTCTTCCAATATTACATTGAAGTTGATATGGTTCATACAATAGCCTTTTTGGTGTGACGTGTATGCGGGTTTTCGGCATGCCGTTCATTTTATTTGCTATTTTGACATATAGCTAACCTTAAATTTGATAAATCAAATAATCAGGATCGTATTCAGCCAAATTCAAGAGGGATACGAAATTAATAATTACCAGCTTCTTTTCTAACTGAGAAAACTTGAGAATTTTCAAAATGCTGATGTTTTTCCGTGTATCCAGGCATATTTTTGAATTATTTAATAGCTATTTACGTAATTAGTGGGATATGGACATTATTAACGCACGCATGTGAAGTTTGTAATCACGTTAGTGCGTTAATAATCCTATCACACGTGTTACGTACAAAATTTTAACTACAACTGTTTATTAGTATTATTAACAGTACCTATATCATAAAATTAAACCAAATAGCGTGCGGAAAAGTATCACTTCCCGCACTAGTTAGAAAAGTAGAAAAATACGTAAGACACATTGCCGCTACGAAAGTAACGCCTTTAGTATTTTGAACTTCCGATTAGGGTTAACGTTTTTAATACATTTAAACACCTCATTATTATGATATTTTGACTGGGATTATTCACAGACCTGCCTTTTTTTCCATCTCTTCCTACGCAATGTGTTAGAAGGATATTAACAATCGACGACGCACACTTGACTATCCGACATTATGATTATCCTTTGCCTTCTATATCAATTGTCAATATTGAACTGAGCACTTTTTCGTATGGCATGAATTTCCGCTTGAAAGATACTTGGGTAGCTTGGTTCCCTGCTTGTACACATTAACATTGTTTAAAACAACCAAAAGAAGGAACATTTCAGGAACTTTTTATTTGAGATGGTAGTTTTTTTCGACTTTGTCATTTCCAAATAAGTATTGAAAATGATGAAGATAATACATGTTGACAAGTGGTTTTGTTCACAATTGTTAATTCAACGCATTGTTGTAAGAACCGTGACATTAGAACCCTCCGGAAATTACTCCTAAAATGTTTTCCCAACAAAAACGAATCAAGTGACATAGTCGTCATTGTGTTTTCACATTCGTAAACAACGGAGCCTAATGTAAAATCTAAAAGTAATTAGTATTCAACTCGGATATAAATTTATGAGTATCTAGTCGATTCAATTAGTTAATGAAGTTATACGATCGCCCCTACACGCATTTGTTCATTTACGTCCCTTTTCCACCCTATAAATCCTTTTTGTCCTCATTCTATATCATTTTGGCTGCGATTAATTAATATGGACGTAGCATACCGGCTAGAAGTTACTGTTTACAGAGCGAAACATTAAAATTCCACGACATAATTATACGACGAGAATGGGCAATGAGTAGAGGTGGGAAATATATTTTTTTAAATTTACTCTTTCATAAAAGATGAGATTTGGGTAATGAAGTTGTCAGCAGAAATAAAAAGAATGAAAACGAAGGTAAATAGACACGTTTTACAAGCATGGTACAAGTTGTGAGGATGAAAATGTGGGATGGAAAAGAGCATATAACGATAAAGCGGTTTTTATTAAAAAGGTCGTATTTTCATGTACTCCTCGACTCTTTAAATTTATTAAAAGTGGTTAAAGGAAGTATCTAATAGAGCAGAGCCAGCAGATCTTATAAATCGTACGTCGAAGACAGAGTTGTCTTAAGCCACGTCCACATTGTGTCGAATGGTGTCGCCCGATATTGTTGATCCATGTCGGGTCGACTCGAATGCAACCCGAACCAAGTCGGTACAAATAAAAGGAAGTAGAATCGACATGGCTAGTTTGGACATGTCGAAGCATGTTGTTCAACATTTCCTAAACGTAGTTGATGAAACCGTAAATGTTAATTAACGTTGAGCGCCAATGGAACACTAAAAAGTCCAATGACGTTAAAAAAATGATGTTGAATACCGCAGGTTCTTGCCTAACTAACCAATTAAATTTGGAGGTAAACTAAGCCAGTTCGCAGGGCTTTGTTACCTTATTAATCTTAAGAAAAACAAATTAATTTTGGCATAACTAGAAAAACAGAAAAAGCTATTTTAGGGCGCCACTAATTTTCTTTCCTAAAAGGAAATTAGAAAGAAAATCTAATCTAAAAATCAGCTAACATTTAATCTGTTCAAAAAAAGAGCTTAAAGTTTCTGTATAATAAATAAAACTAACAGAGTAAAAAAAATGTATATAATTACGGTATTGATACGGTATTGATCGGTATGAGATTAGTTTTGTGTGTCTGTGTTGAATATGAATTGGAATGAGGAGCAATGAGAATTTTTTCTTACCATTGACGAGGCTGGGTCGTACACAAAAAGTCGACAAAAACGCTGTTGCTGGTTTCCAACATCTGCAATAATAATTGCAGCAGCAGCTGCCATTACACACATCTTCTGCATCACTTATAATTAAAAATTTTAATGAAGCAGAACCAATTCAAAATATTTCCAGTTTTGATAATGGCGCGGCGATGTATACTTTGGCAAGTTTATCTGAAACCGTGAAAGGAATGCAGTCGAAAACATTCGACATTGCCACATTTAACTATGAAAAAACTGAAGTGCTTACTATGTAGTGATAATAATTAGAAAAGGGTCTTTTTATTATCAACAATATTAAAAATATGATTAAACGTTAATTTTATAATGTACTTGTTTCCTTGGATTTATTCTATTAACATTATTTTTTCAATTTATGAATATTTAGAGATGAACACTTTTCCAAATATGTTATGGGCTTTTTGAAGCTCTGGCAGCGTTGTACGAAAACCATAATGACCACACCCTCCGAATTACATAATTGGTGATTTGTATCGACCAGCTGACTTCTTATTGGCAAGCGCGTGCGTGAGATCTCCCCTCTCACTTCGTCAGTTGACTGATATTGATTTATCCAGTGGCGTTATTATTGTCAGTTACCTTTGTATTTTCAGATTTACTTGGTAAAATATGTACCGTACGCCATTTGTACGTTTGACAGATAGATGCCATGTTTTTCCTCGCCTCTTACCGATCCCGTATAGCTTCAGATAAACTTGCCAAACTATATGTCGGTCAACACGTCCACATTATACTGACAATGTGGACGAGTTGAAACTCGAACGTGTCGAATGAGATAATGTGAACGCAGCTTTAGGCTTTCAATGTATAAGATATTTAGGAACATATCAGTGTAAACATTATTCATGGAATATTAAAAATAAATAAGACCTTTGCACTTGTACGAATGCATTTTGTTAAAAAAATATTACTTTGCATTGTCTTTTTTCACAGGAAAAATTAGATGCCCTCATGATATTTGACAAGATTATTTCCTTCCTATTAATTTTGACCAATCGCTGTCAAGAATTGGTATATCAAATATAAATTTTGAGTGGAAAAATCACTTAAAAACTGTCAACTTAGCTGTCAGCAGTTTTTCCGAAAAATAAATCGAATAAATTTCATGCAAGTTTGACAAGTTGCCTCATTTTAATTTAAAAATGTTGTATTAAAATAAAATGTTCATTTAACTCAGGAAATAATATCACCAAATATCCCTCGTGCATCTAATTTTTCCTGTGGAAAAATTGGAACACTCGAACAAATGACTAAGAAACTCTTTATTCCGAATTTTTCCGGAAAAATTAAATGTACTCTGGATATTACCCCCGAATATTTCACGAGTAACAGCTTTCAAGTTTTGCCGCGGGTAACTCGAAAAAACCGCTGAAAGGTGAGGTCATTTAGTTTTTTCAACAGTAAAAACACAAGAGCCTTTTTTATCGGATAAATTTCTCTTTGCAACGAAACAGTTTTGCCAATCACTAATTTTACGAGAAAAATTGACATGATAAAATCGCGACACTGAAGGTGGAGCGATTTTATCTAATGTTAGTTTTTCGAGCAAATTTAGTGATTGGCAAAACTTTGAGTTAAAGAGATATTTATCTGATAAAAGAAAAGCTCGAGTGTTTTTTGGCAAGATAAATTAACGACAGAATATTGAAATTATAAGTAAACAAACAGGCCACTCATTGTCATTGTGTAAAAATGACGTCCGCTTACTAGATATTAAGGAAGAGAAGTTTTTATCCGATGAAAGAGGATGCACCTTTTTTTATCGATGTCAAAGTGACAATAACATTTCCTGTATATGACATTTTAACATTGGGGTTGGTGGAGCGATTTTATCTAATGTTGGTTTATCGAGCAAATTTAGTGATTGGCAAAACTTTGAGTTAAAGAGAAATTTATCTGATAAAAAAAAGCTCGAGTGTTTTTTTGCAAGATAAATTAACGACAGAATATATGGATGAACAACAACGGAAATTATCATTGTCATTGTCATTGTGTAAAAGTGACGTCTGCTTACTAGATATTGAGGAAGAGAAGTTTTTATCCGATAAAAAAGGATGCACCTTTTTTATCGATGTCAAAGTGACAATATCATTTCCAGGTACCTATATGACATTTTAACATTGGAGTTAATTTGTCACTTATAATTGCACAAGTGGTTTGTATTTTATCGGGTAAATTTGGGTTGTTTAATGAGAAACTGTTCACTAGCAATTTGACGAGAATAACTGTCAACAATTAAAAACACGACACCGAAGGTGGATTGTTTTTAGGTTGACAGTTATTCGAGTCAAATTGCTAAAGGAAACAGTTTAGAATTTGAACAACACAAATTTATTCAATATCAATACAAACCTCGAGTGTAATTCGGCAGGACAATTTAATGAATGAGAAATTTGGAAACATATCAATGCAAACTTTGTTTATGAAACATTAAAAATAAACACATTTTTATTTTAATGTACAATTATTAAAAACGCAGTTATTGAAATTCATACTAGGAACAGTGATATTGATGAACAAATGAATAAGTGAAAAAACCACTAGTTTATTTGTCGCTGTAAATGTTAAAGCTAACTTTTGCCGCTGTCAAAGTGACAATTGCACTGTGGCATATGCGATTTTTTATACATGAATTAAATTATCATGTATAAACCATTTGTAGACTACGTTTCACGTAGAAAGAGCCGACGCGAAGTTCCAGTCGTATGCGCAAACTTGTTGTCAAAACCAGCCCCATATTGTAAAATTGACATTCATTAGCGAAACGTTTCCACATTTTGTAGGTTAACACAAAATTATAATCTCCTGGCCTTGACTGTGGATAATTTTTCCCTCAACACCAACAAAGTTTTTTGGGAGGCATAGTTTTAGATCAAATAAAACACACAACACTCACAGATACCTAAGCTTCTAAAAATATCCAAAAATAAGAAATATTTGACAGTAAATGATTGTTTCAAACAAAACCTAAAATGTCAATAATACAATGGGTCTCGGCATGAAACATCGTTTGTGACGACAATGGCATGGACAATGGCATGAAACGGTCGTTACGACGCGACATAGACAAACAAGACCGATTTTGGATTCTACGCAAGACAGTTGATAAACATCACGTGGCTTCTTCTTATGTATAACGGGGTCTATTCAAAATTGCGCGTTTGGGATTGGTGGAAATTAAGCCGAGAGAAATAGTTCTGTAATGGCCGTTTGCACCAATTGATATTTAAGTAGACTTAAAGTTAAGTGGCGCTTTGAGAAAGTTTTGTTTTGCACCATGAACAACTGGTCATTTTAAGCTGCACTTAGCTAAGCTTAGAAAATCGCTCGCTTATTCTCCACTTATCCTCAAAGTGGAGATTTCTAACCTAACATTCTTGTGTTTTCATCGACAAATTTGTCAATGATTTTTCTGTTTTCGGTTTTTATTTTTATTTTTGAAGAAATATGTTTATGGAGGATGATCTGGAAGTATTGGATATTCTTGAAAATGGATTTCCAAGAAGACGGTACAACCGTAGAAACTATTATGAAGAATTGGATGCAAAAATCTTTTTGCAAAGGTTTCGTTTGACCAAGAAGATTTTTTGGACAATCGGACAATTTGTAAGCCCAGACAGGTTATCAGTTTTCTTATTTTTAATAACCTCTTTGTATTTTGCAGCTAAGGATATTAGCAATTCTTTTTCCCGAACTGTATAATTTGCCGTTCTGATTTTCTTATTTTTCACTGTGTTTTCCATTATAAACAATTTTCTTATTTAAAAAAAAATTAAATCCTTTGATTTTCAAAAAAATTTTTACACTTTTAACAATGTTATTTCAATCCACAAAAACGAAAAGTCACCAGAAACCATAGATAAATAAATAAATCTCAACTTAAATAGCGCGGTTGACAAATGTATTGAACACTTAGCTAAGAAGCAGAACAAAAACATTGGTGCAACTGAACTTTAACTAGGCGACCCTTAAATTTTAAACTCGCCATAGCTATTCTAAGCTTATGCTTTTATTGGTGCAAACGGCCATAAAAGCTGCAGGTTAATTTTTCCGCTGTCAAAATGACAATTACAATGTGGCATATATATTTATATAATATAAGTTAAATTGTCGGATGAAACAAATTTTAAATAAATGTAACAATATTAATAAGGCCCGATCTTTTCAAGTACGAAGAAAATGGCCAATAACTAACTGGAAAATAAATAAATTAGGAAGTCTTATTCAACAAATAAAGTGTAAATGTCTTTTAAACTGACTTTAACTATTGATTTATTATTCGGTGAATTAACATAACAAAAATAATCATTTTAACGTTGGTTGCAATGAAATTACAATAGCTAACTTCATAATATATGTAGAGAAAGATAGTTTCAAGTACAATGAATATATAGTAGAAAGTGATAAACAATTGTTATGCTCTGCGGACGCGTTGTAAGTTGCAAAATATAGGGTTGTCCAAAAAAAAACCGGAATTTCCTTTTCTATTGATATTTTTTTTATTTATAGGTCGATTTTATTGATGTCGGTTT
>CAJUYH010002382.1:0-40291 GCA_910591685.1 Galerucella tenella
ATCCATTTCATGAATGAGAGAGCAAGCTGGACAATGTATGACGAAACGGCAAAGGATGGCTGAACAAACTATAAAACAGCAGAATACGTCACAGATTATGACGTAACGGCAAAGGATGGTTGAACAAACCATACGCCGCATGTACCACTAGTATATTTAAAGAAAAATCTATCGTGTTTAACGTTGCGTGGGCGCAAAACAATGTATTTTCTGATGAGACCAAGAAAATTTTGCCCTTCAATATTGTAGGAATCAAAAATTGCTGTTTTCAAATCAGAAAAATCAATTAAAAATTGTTAAAAAACACATAAAATAAACTAAACTTTCTTTTTGTTAAAAGGACTCACATAAAATAAATTGAATTTTCTTTTTGTCAAAATTAGATAACATCTTGTATGAAACGTATGAAATGCTTTATTGATAGGTAAATTGAATTTTCTTTTTGTCAAAATTTGATAAAATCTTGTATGAAGCTCGTGTCATCTTACGGGACCACGCTCGCCCCGCAAAAATTTCACTCGTTACACAAAATGATGCATTTCATAACTGGTTACATAAATAGCTATTGAATACCCAGGAGATTGTCTTTCATATTTACTGCTTGAAATAACCTATCAAGATATAATTATTTGAATAAAAACGCCATTCGTTTGAAATTCGCGCTCAACCAAAAATGACTGATGACATAAGGGGTACGTTCATAATATATCGAAAGCTGACAGTGTACTTGTCTGTCATACGACGGGGTAAACGCTTCTCGTGGTGCGTTTGTGAATTTTTTTAAAATTCTTGTCTTAAATTTGGCTAGTAGCGGAAAAAATTGTATATACACCATGTTGGTGAAGACATTTATAAACCTCGCACCTAAAGCACATAAAGTATCACATATCCTCCTAATATTATAACACTATTAAATATACTAAAATTAATGATAAAACTGTCTGTGATAATATCAAATAAATGAAAAGTCGAATATAAATATTATATAATTATACCTCTAAAACAGAGGATTGCTCTGACGTTTTAAAAACCGTCTTGTCAAATCAACAAGTTTTTTTTCCTCTCCTCCCTAGATTTATTTTGTGTTATTTTATCCCAAGGGACATCAATTAATGTTAAATGTCTTTCTAGTTATATCGCGGAGAAATGAATAATAATTCAACATTCTATAACCTAAAAAGCCCCACGTTGGGCGCCAATTTGTAACCTAAAAAGCTCTAGGCTAGAGCACTATACCTCAGGGAGTGGAATTCGACACCAATTAAACTATATTATACGCTATCACTGGGATGAGGTGTATAATTAATATCAAATTCGACGCCACCAGCTTTTTAATGGAAACGAAAGCAATTAAAACCAAAAGCAAAAGGTGAAAAGCTAGACACACCTTGTAAAAATTAACGTTAAGTTACAAAAAAAAATTAATAAAATAAATCTACTTATTCCCGAACAATATGTTCCATGATAGACTATAGTATTTCGATTTTGTTGCCATTAAAATGTCATTTTAATAAGAGAAAAGCAGATAGGACATATCACACCTTCACCTTTCAAGTTATTATGATGTAGCTAATGGTGCATTCCACTGCGATCTTTTCAGATCTACTGTGGTCCTCTTTATCTAGATAACTTTTCAAGACAGACTTCCTTGATGAAGTCCACCAGCTTCGAGAATTGATTTCATAAATGTCTTTGCCAGTGGGTGCTTGTTGTCTAGTTCAAGAGCCGCACATTTGTCGTGTAGCCCTGACATATAATCTGTTGAGCACTGAAAAATATAGCTTCGTCTGTCCATCTCTTCAGCTTTAACTGCATATCGAGCTTAAAATTCCCAGTTATCAGACAGTAGTTCTGCCTTGATTCATTAAGTCATCAGTAAACATTGGCGAATATTCCATCATGAACTGTTCTAATAATTGTCTCTGTCCTGGTGAATTTGTCTGCAATTCCAATTTTTTGTAGCCAAAAAATGCTGAGGATTGCTACTTTACGCTCTAAAGCAAAAAAATGGGTTTCAATGCGGGTCGTCCAGTTCGCAGACGACTTAGAATAGATCACGCGTGGATCGGCCAGACTATAATGCTTATACATTAAATAAGAATGGAAGACAATAGTGCTGTGTGATTTGTCAAATCTATAAATGCTGTTCTACTTCAACTTTACTTTATTTGACTTTTTAATTTAATTTTTCAAAATTCATGACCCCGTAAATGTTTTATTTAATGGAGGTGTTTTATATTATACCAAAAATTGTCATCCCTTTGACCCCCTACACTTGACAGCTACCCTTACGGATTTTTTAAATAGCAAGAGGGGTCCTACGACACTTCGTTGGAAAGGGTTTGAAAAACCAAACTTGAAATGTATAATTTTGAACAAGATCAAAATATTTTTCAACGAATTTAAATATTTTCGTAGCTAACATATGGTGCCAAGAGAATGTTTGACATTTAACCTCATTTCGTTAAAACGATAGGATTTTTTGGCAATCGGCCATTTGTTATTTCCACTTAAACCTATTGTTATTCCAGTTATTATTGACGTTTTCGATTTGAAATCACACACAGTATAAACAATAAATATACAGGCTGTTTCACAACACGGCTTACGTCGTCTATTTGAATATTGAAACAGACAGACTTTCGAAATAGAGTTAGATTGAAAATGTATACACAGATCGTGAAAAGTATATTCAAGACATACGATTACACAAGTACGACAGGGAAAATATGAGAAAAACTACTTGAAAGAGAGAGAAGAATAATACAGTCAGCGTTGGGCGTGTGTTCAGTTCCAGCTACCAATCTGATATGAAAGCAGCATTGCCAGTTTAGAAGGTTTGGTACTTTGAGCTATTTGAAATTTTGAAAGCTGAACCTTCTTATTATTTTTTATACAATAAAACATGACAAGATCTTTTTTATCTAGTATAGGGTATGTCAACCAACTGACAAGTTGACACTAATCACAGTCAATAAATAATTATTTGGATAGATTTGAGATTTGAGATAATAACAGAGCTGTTAAACGTGTAGTGTTTTGAGGCATAAAGTTACCACTAGCGACTAGCTTGGCTGCAGGTATGAACTATCACTTAAGATGCGAGATTTTAAAATTCTTAAACTTTCAGGATACGCGTATTTTTGCACAATATTTGAAATTGAATTATTTTGCACTTTAATAAACCCCACAAAAATTATCGCATCACTGGTATTTTAGGATATTTTTAATACTTAATTTTAGTTTTTTGGGACAATCTGTATATGTATCAACTCAATAGATATTTCCGGTTTCTTATCATGGGAAAAAAATTATCACAATTTCTTACAAATTTTTTTGGAAGCAAAAATGCTCGAGTAAATCATTTCTGTCTTGGAGAATGCATAGAGATCGAGAACTTTCTAAGCAAATTGTGTTATTGTATGGATAGTGAAAATTTAAATTTATTTTGTTAATAATGGAAGTGCCTTAACGTTTAACAAGACATGGGACGAATGAAGAAGCCGCTAGAATTATCGCGCTCATACAAGATGGACGCAGTCAAAGATACGTCGCCGGGGTAATTGGAGTTCAACAAAGCACCATATCCAGAGTTGTTATTCGCTACCAAGAAACAAGGCAGCTAATCAGAAGACCCGGACAAGGCCGCGGAAGGGTAACTTCGGTAGTAGATTATCGTTATTTGAGGTTAACGGCGTGAAGAATTAGGCATACCACCGCTCGAAGGCTGCAAACAGATCTGTTGGCTGCTCGTAATGTCCGAATAAGCCTACAAACAGTTCGAAATAGGCTGAGAGAAGCAGATATACGAGCCAGAGTGCCAGCTATAGGTCCACGTTTTACCAGAGAACATCGAGTAGCAAGATTGGAGTTTGCTCGAGAACACGCAACACCAGTATATAGGCGACGTGGTGAACGGCACGATCGGGTTAATTTTTGTCAAACTGAAAGCTTTGGTGGTGGCTCTATCATGGTTTGGAAAGGGATTTCTTTCAAGGGTCGCACGGAGTTAGTACCAGTGAATGATGGAAGACTAAATGCTGACAGGTACATAACCAATATCCTAGAACCCCATGTAGTACCCTATATGCCTCATATCGGTGACAACTCTGTGCTAATGCACGATAATACTCGTCTACACGCTGCTAGACTGGTTCGGCAGTACTTAGAAGAGGTCGAGATACCCACCCTGAATTGGCCTGAACATAGCCCAGACCTTAACCAAATAGAGCATGTCTGGGATCATCTAGGATGGCAAATTCAGCAACATCCGACACCAATAAGAGCACTAGATGATCTTCAAAATGTTCTTTTTAACTTCTGGGAAAACATGCCGTAAGGATACATCCAAAACCTGTTTGGAAGCCTTCCAAGACGAATGGAAGCTGTAGTTAGAGCGAGGGGCGGCAACACACGCTATTAGAAATTGATTGGCTGATTTTAGTTTAAGCACCGTTCATTTGTTTGTATAGATGTTTTCTATGTTCTGGTAAATCAAACTTATTGTCCTCTGTAGATTAAACTGATATAAAATAAATGTTGCAAAAGGCGTATCTATTGGTGTTTTAATTCGTAATAATAATAAAATTCGAAAAATAGGCAACATATTTAAAATGTTTAAAAAATAATGAGTGATGCGATAATTTTTGTGGGGTGTATATTTGTTTTTTTGTCTTTTAAGTCAAGAAATGTAAATAATTGATATTACTGAGAACTAAATGTCCAAATTATCACAAGATATAAAAATTCTGAAACTGTTTTCAAGTTAGATAGCACTCGTTTCTTTCTACCCGAACTCACCCGTAGTTTACAGGAAAAAGTCATAGAAAGTAGCATTTCTCCATACAAAAAAATTTCTTTTTTTTTGCTATATCCATATCGACCAAGTTGTATTAAAGTGTTAGTTGTACTTTGCGCATTTTAAATTTGATTTCAATTTCATATCAGTTATTATTTTAAACTTTGATATCTTTCACTGTATAAAATATTTTCAAAATGTGACAATTATCAAATTACATATTTTTTATTTGAAACATTTTTTGATAACATCTGCCAATTACATGTAATACCCTGTATGTTTCATTAGTTTAATTCCGATTGATAAATAAAAATTAAAATTGTTTTTCAAAACTTTAGTGATTTTTGTTGAAATAAATTCAATTCATCTAAACTTCACCGACTACGGTTCTATTACTGTTTACATGAATATTTATCACTAAGGCCTAAGTCAATCTCATACATAGAACAATAAAATTTTTCTCGGACAGCCAAGCGGCTTTGAAAGCACTTAGCTCTCACCGTGTAACGTCGAAATTGGTTTTAGACTGCCAAAAAAGACTCTCCTCAATAGGAGAACTCAATGAAGTATTGCTGGTCTGGATCCCTGGCCATTCTGGCATGGAAGGAAATAAGAAGGCAGACTCTCTTGCAAGGGAGAGTGCCGCACATGTTTCTATCGGACCAGAACCTACAATAGAGTACACGCATATTTCATATTTACAAATTACTCCCAAATTTTAAAATAAAATTCAAATTTCAATGCACTTTCCGACCACAACCCGAGGATTTCCGAACGGTACCGATGATACGTGTGATATCATATATCTTGTGTTTACTTATGTCAATATGGCCGGTATTGCATTAGGTTATGTGTGTGTTTATATTGTATTTTATCCAACTATTAATTGCTTCATCGACGTAAAAATATCATTTATATGTTTGTTTGAGACCATTACGTGTTTGTGTGTGCTTTTTTTACTTATAAAAGTCAACGTAAAGTGGAAAGTGGTCATAAATATCCGATATTTCCGAGGATATTTTGAAACTTTTGGAAGAATATATTTTATTTACTGGTTCAGTGACGATTCTTTCATATTTTGTAAGTGAAGATATAGCTAGCGAAGGTTTTGTAAAAGCACAAACTGATAACTTGCCCAAAGTAGACTCATTTATGCTGCTTGAATTTATGAAGTCAAACAGCTGCTTTAATGCAGAGGAAATTAGAGGAGTTAAAGCATTATTGTAAATACGATTTAAACTATGTTTTATTTATAGAATATAAATACCAACTATATTTCGATGTGTGGTCGTAAGAAAATGATGTTTTTATGGTTGATTTCTAGACATATAGGTACATAACCTTAAACTATTTAAGAATAAAAATTACCAGCATAGAAGTAGGTACTTACATTAAAATGGTCTTCACAAACAAAAGTTTTGCCCTTTTATTAAGTGTATTTTTGCTTGCGCCACCAGGTAAAGTAAGTAACAAATATTTTGTCTGGAGTTTTAATAGACGTTGATTTACACACTGGAACAATGCAATACTTGGAATACAAAGTTTTTTTTCGGCTTTATCCATTTTAAAGCTTGCAGAAACAAATTAGGTCACAAGAACTTAGAGCGTGATACACGAATAAGAACGTGAACAAATGACGTCACACCATGGGGCAGCTATCTTTATGACGTAAAGCGCGTTTTGGCGGACTTTTAAATTTTATGTTTTTGAAAGTCGTTTTAAAAGTAGAGTTTATTTTTTTTTGAAAAAATAGGAATGCAAGGTGTTAGGACACCTGATAAAGCGTCAATTCCCACCAATAGCAAAATTTATGCTTGTACCCTATTGGCATCTTAATAAGTTTTGCCAAACAAACACTAAATTCCTGGACAGCAAAAAGAGCTTTAGACTTCTGGAATAATTTATCAGGATTGGTTCATTCAAAGGCTTTTACACATCCTTCGAAGAATGTCTCCAAACAACTATAGCAGGCATGACCTACGTTGTCTAACAGGCCTTATCAACAGGCCATTGTCATCTGATGGATCATCATATTATACTAAAACTTGGACTGTCGGAAGCTCCGACTTACCGTCTTTGTTTGGAAGATGATGAAACAGCATTATTTGTACCTGCCCCGCCGCTGCTCGAATCAGGTATCTGATGTTTGGCAGGTTCTCTTTCTCGCCCTTGGACCTGAAATATCATTCATCAAATAAACTAATCGGCTATGTTAAGTTTGGTGAAATCTGAATACGTGTGCGCCACAATAGATTCTTGCGAATCTCATTGGAGGGCCTTATAGACCCACTCACCACACACCTAACCTAACCTAACCTTAAGGCCGGCCGAGTCAACCAAATATTGTGAAACTTGTCTTTTTTACAGTCGTACTATTCATATCAGTCGATGTCATCGTACTTAATCCGAAACAGACGTTTATGAAATAATGTATACAATAAGTGTATAGTTATTTATTTGTTATACTAATTCTTTGAAAGTAGTATTTATCTATGTATTTGTACGAGAGTCCAGAGAGTATTTAACTACTGTGTCAACCTATGACCTGCTGTTGGAAAACAAAAAATATTCATTTCTACGAAAGAAATAAATACTTAGATGCGATGCACGTTAGATAATAATTTTCATAAATTATTTATTAGGTGTTTACGTCATTTTCTTGAGAAAAATATAAAGAATGCTAGCGATTCCAATTTTTTTACTAAATAGTTGCGTTTCTGTACAATGTCTTCCTAGAAAGTTCAATCGGTTGCGTTACGATTAACACTTATAGCAAGTAAGGTAGAATCTAATTTTCTTAGATTATATAAGTTACAAACATGAATAATTCTTAATTTACCAATAACTAGATTCAAACTTGAAATTATCAGGATCGTATTCAGCCAAATTCGGAAAGGCTATGATATTAATAATTACCAGCTTCTTTTTCTAACTGAAAATAATTGAGAACTTTCAAAATGCTGATGTTTTTCCGCGTATCTAGGCATATTTTTGTATCATTTAAATAAATAGAACAATAAGATTAATATTCACTTTTCATAAATAATAATTGACCGTAAACAACAAAGTACAGACCTGACGAGAACTGTCAGTGGGACAGTAAAAAAAGACGTAAGACACATTGCCGCTACGGAAGGTACGTCTGAATCCTATTTTGGATGATGAGATTTCTCTTGAATGATAGGTCGCGCATGTCCATTACACTGAATGCTTTAGAAATTAGTGATAACTTTTCTAATGGGTTTGTTATTCGAAAACTTGAATAATACACCGAAGTTATTAAATAACTATTAACTGCATTTAGAACAAGTTCCCTATTTACATTCAAAAAATCTCACCAATAGTTTTGTTACAGAATGGGCAGCTTCACCTCAGCTCCAAGGGTTCTGAATGCGGACATTCTTGACGACGATGTGAATCTTCCCAAAAATATCAGCAGATCAGAATTAATTCAACATTGTCAGAGACAACCGAAGGTACATCCTATGGTGAAAAGAGCCTTCAGAAAAGTTAGAAATTCTTCAGAGCTCAACTGTGGACTTAAAGTTAAGAAGTTGAATGCAGTATCTAGAGGTACATAGTATTTCATATGGTTTCATTGGCTTTTTCAGATTTCGTTATTTCACTTTCATTCACTGCCAAATTTTTTGAACAGATTTCACTTTTTACTTAAACTCGTTTCACTTAAGAAGTGAAGTTTGCGAACTATCTTGCGCAGAAATCAAAATCGACCTTGTTCATCTATTTCGCCTCGTAACGACCGTTTTATGCCCTTCATATGTTTGGGTTGACTATACCCAACGATTATACCCCCTACAGGATTGCTTATTCGCTTAAATCTTTCGTCGGTGAGTGAGAACTTGCTTACGTCACCAGTGGACCTCGACCAATTTAAAATATATTGCAATCGTTAATGTTTTTCACGTTTTTCTTGTGTATTTGCAAAAAATAATAATAAATTAATTTTTTTTGGTGATATGTTATTTAAAAAATTATATTCAGTAGTATAAGTAGTTATAAAATATAAACTAACGATTGAAACAATAACTTTGAATTGAAGAAACTTGCTTATAGTTTATTTTGCACAGAAAGAGAAGCAAATCTACGAGCTGTGTTTATGGGTTAATTGATGGGTAAACTCAGGATTATATATATTTTTTCTTATTGGGAAAATAAAATAGACGCCTTATGCACTGCTAAAAAATTTATTAATAAACAATTTTTTTCAATTTTTTTAAAACCTCTATCATCTCTTGTCTTACTCACACTTTTTCTCTCCAACCATTTTTTTTCTGGGATTGATAATTATTATAATTAATCCTAATAATTGTTCGAAGTTTACAAAGAAGGATTCATACAAGCAAAAATTAAAACTTAGATTACTTTATAACAGAGCTAAGAACATATAAAACCATGTAATGTTTTGTAAATGTTTATGCCAGAAACTGAGAAATTAATGCCCAATTTCACCAACCATTTCCTAAAGTTAGGTAATACCCAAATCAGATTTTCGAATGACAAAATAGAATTTACGTTTCACCAAGGGCTAAGAAACGCCTAAACATGATAGAAAATACCCAATATTGTCACTCTCAAGTAATTCTTAGCGCGTGGTGAAACGAAAATTTCACTTAGCAATTCCAAAATCTGATTTAGGTATCACCTAACTTTAGGAAATGGTTGGTGAAATTGGGCATAAGGCATTCTTTTTAGTTTTAGCTTATATCTTAATTTCTTATTTTTTGCATGATCATTTACATTACATTTTACATAGTTCTCTGTTCTAAGTTTTAGTTTTGAATTAATTTTTATTCTTGTTTCCATGAATCCACCTTTAGTATTTGAAATGTATATGTTACGTACATACATTGAAACTCGAATCCAAAAATTTTGTATTTACACTGAAATAACATGCTTCGCATTTATAGACTTTCTTGTTTGACAATTATTATAGTTCACTTACCACCTATATTAATAAACAACACCTTCAAAATTGAAAAAACGGATAAAATAACGTCAAAACACACTTTGTAAACAAACGATTAACCATAAAATTAAAAAGGTTAGGTCCAGTGATGAGGTATTCGTCCGATTTGAGCGAAGCGAACACAGAATTAAATGGAAATAAGCAATCCTGTAGGGTGTATAATCGTTGATCTACACATACTTCCATTCCAGAAGCTTCGTGTCTTCTATATGGGCCACCAGTTTATCTGGAGGGATCTTCACTAGTTGTGATGGTTGTATTTGTTTGAGTCCTTGTAAGTTCTCACAGAAGCAGAGTATGTGAGTGAAGTTCACATTTTCTGCACATAGGTTCACTAACTTTGCCCATCCCATGCAGATGCTTCCTCAGGGTACAGTGTCCAGTCACCAGGTTGGTAGCTGTCTTCAAATGTCTCTTACCCAGTTTCAACAGCCTGGACGAGAGTTCCTTGTCTAACTTATTCAATAGACTCTTAGTGTGGAGGTATCCTTGTGTTAGCCTCCATTTGAGTTGGTGTTCCTTAACTAGCCAGTTCCCGACTTCGCCTCTTATGTAATCCTTTGTGATTCCACAAAACGGTTTCGGACCTGTGCAGGCTCCTTTAGAACATTATTTAGCTAGCTGGTATGCCATTTCATTCCCTGCAATCTTCTCATGTGCCGGCACCCATATTAAAGATACTTTGTTGTCTCTTGCCAGCATGTTAAGCGATTATTTACAGTTTTTTACCAGCTTGGACCTAGTTGTTTGGATAACATAGATTTAAGCAGAGCTGAGAGAGAACCTTTCATGTAGCTTGCTGCCAGTGAGGTTAGGAAGAAACAGTATATTCGTCGTGCCTTTGAACTGGCAATGGGAATGTTCTTCAGTTTCCTGCAGAATCTGCAAATGACTTCGTCTGTAGGTTTCATCAGCTTTGCGTGCCTATTAAACTTTAATAAGTTGTCGTTACCATACCTACTGTTGCTTCTGACAGTTTTCCTATCTTCGCTGACAACTAACTGCCGTAAATTCTTCAAAATGTTCACTACTATTATAATCTGTTTCGCCTGTCTCTCTCCAGGTGAGATTCCCCAACAACAACGTTATTTCTTTCCTCAACCCGTTGATTAAAATAAATTGTGTTCAGATAAGGTCTGCTCTCACAAGCATCACAGACAGTCTTTGACAATCCGGATTCTGCGCAAAGAACCTGAATCGTTCTTCCGAGAACACTTTAGCGTCTTTGCGCCGAATCCGGATTGTCAAAGACTGTCTGTGATGCTTGTGAGAACAGAACTCTACTCTCACAAACTCTACGCATTAATACCTACATTGTTCTATTTATTTATATTCGACACATGTTGCGTATTTATCGAAAACATTATAATTTTTGCAGCATGCAGTGAATACACTTCTGGTCCACACAATTTACGTGTTCTACAATGGAATATCTTGTCCCAAGGTGAGTACATTATTTTTCCACTCAAATATTAAGTTAGTAATCGTTCTATTTAAAAGTGCTTATCATTTTCTCACAAAAGTTTATCTCTACCTCTACATCGGATTCGCCAAGTTATATTGACATTTCCTAGCAATTAGTAGTAACAATATTTCTCACCTAACATATTTTTGCACTCTTGAATAAAGACTTTTCTCTCCTTTAGTAATGAGTTTTTTAAACCCCTTTCCCAGTAATAGAATCTTCAGTGTAGTTGAACACACAATTGAACACTTTAATTACCAGTTCTACCTGTCTACATAGTCAATCGTATATTTTCTTTATGTAACAATCTGGATACCGCCACAGTCAATACACCATTACTTCTTAATTTTTAAATGCCGATGAAATCGTTCAACCTAACATACTTTCTTCGTATTGTACAATTTGTAGTCAAGATGCCTTTATGACTTTTCAATTTTTTACTATTCTCCCCATGTTTAGCATAATTACTAATTTTATGTATACATGAGCTTTTATAGGTTAACACTTCAGCTCATTGTCACTTTTTAATAATAGGTAATATCAACTCGAAAAATAGAAGAAATGGTACCAAAAAGTGTTTGTACTGCAATTTTGCATACTTGTCCCACTGTCCATAGATTTTTAAATATCTACTTAACTGCTGAGCCTAATCCCATTTGCGTTCACACATGCTCGGGATAGTGTTGGACTAATTCCCACGGGAATGCCTACCAACCAAACTCACCGTACTTCCGCCTTGGAATCACTACCCTAGCATACTTCAAGACGGGCGGCGGTCCCTCACACACTCTCCCTCATATTCTCCCTTCTATTACTCCCACCTCTCACATACCATGTCGAGTCCTTCTCTTTCCCTGATCATGCTCTCTACTGCGCCACTTATCTCCCTCCATTCCTCCTCTTCCCTCAACATCATTTCCACCATATTTTTCCAATACACCGTCTCTCCCAGTTTATTTTCGCACTTCCTCAGAACTTCCTCGTTCTGCCAGCATCTAAGCCCATGCACCATATCATCCTCCACTTCACATTTCACATCTCTCGCTCACTCCAGCTTCTCTTTTCCCAATCTTGTGGGTCAAGAAGTAGTTCACCTCCCCAAACTTCCGGTCCACCTAATTTCTCCAGCTCCCAATCGCTCCTTTTAACGCGCCCTCATAATCATCCCACCTTCTCTCCATTTCCTCATCCATCCATTCCTGTACTTTGGTCGTACCCCTCCAGCCATCAAGTCCAATGGATAGGACCTTGACAGCACCGCTGCTGCCAGTCCACCCATTGACAGCACCGCTGCTGCCAGTCCACCCACTGTCCTGTACGCCTGCACCACCCTCAGGAGTATCCCTCTCTGGGGTGGTCCAACCCTCGTATTTACCCCTGCTTTTTCACAACGCTCAAGATAGGTGAACATTATTAGCAAGGGCTGAGCAAGTATACGCTTAAGATGAAGATAATAATAATGGACATTCATCTATCTTCATCAAAAAATTATGTATTTACTTACATTGACACTTTTATTCTTTTTCAGCATTGGGTCAAATGAATGACAATTTTTCAAATTGTCCTGACGAAGCTTTAGAATGGAATTCAAGAAGATACTTGATAATTGAAGAACTAGTGGAGTATTGTCCAGATATAATTTGTTTACAGGTAAAGATTAAATGTATGATTGTATAGTTTTTTTCAAGATCTAAGAAACTGACGACTTGACTCAGGCTTGAGATGCAATAAAACCATAGAACTTTTCGGATTTACCCTGCAGAGCCGCACTATAGAGTGACCTAAAAGTCTTATAGAGGTTTTAGGTATAAAAATTTATTATTCGCCAACAAAATAAATCCGACCCTGTCATGGCTAATACTTTTATGGCTTTATTGCATGTCATTATCCCATCTCAAGTCAGGTCAGTTTCTTAGATCGTGAAAGGCAGATTCAATACTGGGAATGCCAATGGATCAGATTGCCCCACAATATAGTTTTAAAATCGAATATACAGTTTACATCCAAGAGAAAAAGGACTGTGAAGCAGGACCTCCTATAACAGCGAATCTCAACTGGTACACTGATGGCTCTAAAATAGACTGGAGTAGGAGCCGGAATGTATGGGGTACAAGAGAAGATCACGATCTCTCTAAGCCCAGGGAAACATGCTACTTTCTTTCAGGCAGAGGTAATGGTGGTACAAACTGTGCAGAAGAGTTGATGAGACAGGAGGTGGATAACCAAAAAATCGTCATCTACTCCTACAGCCAAGGTGATACGCTCATATCGGATAACATCAAATCTGGAGTGACAGTGTCGCAAGGCCCTCAACAGGCTAGGTAGTCATAATAGAGTGACCCTAGCCTGGGTACCAGGTCACCAAGAAATAAAAGGCAATGAAAAGGCCGATGAATTAACCAAGCAGAGAGCAACGCAGGTCATGATAGGGCCAGAACCTTCCTGTGGAATTGCTAAATGCCTAACTAAAGAGAGCGTCCACAAATGGATAAACAACGTCCACAAATGGATAAACAACCAGGCGTTGCGCTGGTTGTATAAAATCCTAGGACAAAGGCAAATTATTCCTTAAAAGCCCTTCGCCAAACTGTCACACGATATACTATCTCAAAGTCGAAAAACGATGAAGATGATGGTGGGAATGCTGACCGGACATTGTAGGCTGAGGAAACATATGCATACAATTGGCCTAGCAGATGACAACCTATGCAGGTTCTACCAGGAAGAAAACGAAACCGCGGAGAACATACTCTGTGAGTGCGAAGGCCTAGCAAGGGAGTAGAAGAAAAACCGAGGGCAGAGATCTACACAAAGGAGGCGGTATCCAGTCTAATGAAAAAAAATAAAGCTAGATATCAAGCTCTAAATATAGGGAGGACCACAATAGATCTGCAAAGGTCGCAGTGGGATAGGACAAAGAGCCACTCCAATTCTAATCTTATCTAATCTCATCTAGATCTAATCTCATCTAGATCTAATCTCATTTAGATCTACACTATACAAAAATGTTAAAGGCAATGTATATATTTTCACGAAGGCAAAGTTTGGGCTCCCTCCATTCTTTGATAAATCGATCTCAGATCGCCATCTGTAGTAAATATTATCATCGAATTCTAAAACAAGGTTGAGGACAGCAGCAGATAGAATAGGTAGGCGCAGTAGACTTGAGGAATGAGAAGGGGATAATCGAAAAAAAGTTCTTATCACACAGGAATTGGTCAGCACTGATTGATACCTGGGCTATTCTACCTATTTTCAGGACAACTACCCTAAAATATGTACAGGTATAAAGGGATTAAAAATATGGGTCATCACATTAACAATAGTTACACTTTATATAAGTATTGATATATTGGCATTGGTCCAGTGATGCACCGATACAGTATTATGATGACATAGAGGCATTGGCTCTAAGCTGTGCCAATATAATATGTTATGGTGCGCAAGCATTGGCCGCAGCGGCAACTTCTGGTGAGCAGTTATTGTGCCTGTATAATGCCTTGAAGTACTTCCATGGTCGCCGTTGGGCATATTTTTATGGCTCCTGTAATGCATGTACACAGGCTAGTCTTTGAATTTTGAAGAGGTTGTCTCTCTTTGTCAATAAGCTAGTCCTACTACTCTACGTAGGTAAATCGTGCTCAGGATCCTTTGAAAACAAATAAAAAAGACGCCAAGTACCATATTGAAAATTTAAATTGTAAATTGTTTAGTTAAGCAATATATTTTTTTTAATTCCGTTTTTTTTCCAGGAAGTAGACCATTTCAATTTTCTAAGTCATATATTAGAAACTCAAGGTTACACTGGGATGTTCTTCCCAAAACCCGACTCTCCTTGTATCTACATAGATGGAAATAACGGTCCAGACGGCTGTGCCATTTTCTACAGAAAAGATAAATTCGATTTAGTGAAAGCCGAAAAGAAAATATTAGAAATTTGGAAAGTTCATAGTAATCAAGTAGGTTTATAATTATTAATTTTCATTATTAAGGGCGGGTATTAAAAAACATGTCTTGAAGATATCTTTGAATCTAATAAACAAGTTAACTTTAGGTTTTAAAATGTCAGTTTTATGAAAGTTTCATTTTCAAAATAAAAAGAAGAATAGCCTGGAGCATAGAGAAATATTCTCTATGGCCTGGAGTTTTGGCATTTTGACTTTAGTTTTATCACAGAATACACCAGCCAAACAAGAAACGAAAGCCGGCGTAAATCCTTTGATGTTTTGGGGGCAAAATTTCGTGACCACATAATACACCATCCCAACAAGAAGGAAGCTTGAGCTATTTTACAATTCATTTTCTGAGTGCGCATGTCTGACAGTCGCCATTTTAAGCCCGTTATCTGTCAATGACATGTGATTTTATTGTTTACCAAAGAATTTTCTTTGTTGTAAGCTTTTTGATTATTTACATATTTTTTGTGTTTTGAACGATAAAATTTGTTTACAAAATTACATTTATTAGTTATGGCGCCAAAAACTTTCATGCCATTCAAGTGATGGATGATAATAATTGGAAATCACAACGAAACTTCGATATCTATGGAGAAAAGTTTACTGTCGCTTCTTTTTTATAACTTCGTTGTCACAGATATCAGTACGTTTTCTCTGGGTGTAAAATTTAATTCAGAATCTGGTGAAGTGTAACTTTTAAATATATAAATAATAGAAATTTTATATTCAAGCACCATACTTATTTTCATTTTTTATCATCATTCACTGAAATTCTTTCTATTGTAAACTGATATTATAAATATATAATCTATTATTATTGTATTGTTTTTAGACTATATGTGGGATAGGATAAGTCTAAAAACCAATACAATAATAATAGATTGTATATTTATAATATCAGTTTACAATAGAAAGAATTTCAGTAAATGATGATATAAAATTACAATAAGTATGGTGCTTGAATATAAAATTTTTATTATTTATATATTTAAAAGTTACACTTCACCAGATTTTACACCCAGAGAAAATGTACTGATATCTGTGACAACGAACGGGCTTAAAATGGTGACTGTCAGACATGCGCACTCAGAAAATGAGTTGTAAAATAGCACAAGTTTCGTTTCTTCTTGGGATGGTGTATTCTGTGGTTTCATGGTTTAGTTTTGTTATGTCTGTTTGGTGTATTCGTTATTTCGTTCCCAGTGTCGAATTTTTATTTTATTTGTTCCTAAATTTAATAGTCTGAACGGATCGACTAGTTCCTCAAAAATATCTTTGATATCGTTTGCTAACATTGCAAAATTCAAAGAAAACGAAGTAAAAACAATCCAAATATTCACAATATAATTAATTGAGGTTATAAATATCAAATTGTTGACAGAGCCGACAGAACAGGGAAACTATCAAATCACGAAAACCTTGTTTTTCCGACAAAGCTAACTCCGCCATTTTGAAGTTAACTATAACATGTGACGTTATTCTACAAGTTAACTTTCAGTTATGTGTCAAAATTGTTTTATAATACCCACCCTAATTCAAACAGTAATTGAACATTCACAATTCTGACATTTGAACTTTATTTTAGGTAGCTCTACTGTGTCTCTTAAAAATTAAAGAAACCGGCCAAGAATTTTGTGTAACGACAACCCATTTAAAAGCTAAAAAAGGTGCTCTACTATCCACTCTTCGCAATGAACAAGGTAAAGATTTGTTACAATTTGTTCAATCCAACTGCAGAGATCTTCCATTAATCCTTTGTGGCGATTTCAATGCGGAACCTAACGAACCTATCTACTCCACAATTCTAGAAGATACATTGAATCTTGGTAGTGCATACGCCGACTGTGATACCGACTATAATTTAAGCTCTGCCGATAGAGAGCCTTCATATACCACTTGGAAGATCAGAGGAGAGGGAGAAGTCTGTCATACAATCGACTATGTATTCTATAGTACGAATAAGCTAGAACTGGAAGCAGTGCTAGATTTTCCTACAGGGGAGGAAATTGGGGAAAATAGGGTCCCTAGTTTAGCTTATCCGTCTGATCACTTTTCTTTAGTTTGTGATTTTAAGATTGGAAAAAGTTAAGTTGATAACTTTATTCATAACTAGGTGTATAGGTTTAGTTAGGGGTTTTATTTTATATTAAAATAAAAATTGTTAAGGTATTATTCTGTATATTGTTTATAATCACAACTGGTTATGAAAGCATGTTAATAAAGAAATTACAAAAAAACTAACTGTTATTCATTTTCTATCTAGTAATGTTTATCTGTATCTGTATCTGTAGAGTAGGGAGGGGAGTGTAGGCTCACAGCACTTAGGCCATATGTGACCCATTGTACATCCTCCCGAGGAGGTCATCGTCCATCCTGTCCTTCACAGGAAGGTGGACAGGTCACTAGGAGACATCTCCTTTATATCGGCTGGTGTAGGCCAAGGCTCACCGAACACACACTCTCTTATCGACGATAACTCCGGACACTCGCATAAGACATGTCTGACAGTTTCATCTTCCTTTTCACACATCCTCCTTAGAGGTGTGTCCACTAGCCCCATAGTATGGAGGTGTTTCCTCAGTTGACAGTGGCCAGTCAGAAATCTTACTGTTAAACGTAGGTTTTTTCTGGTCATCGCCAAATATTTCTTCGGTGCCAGCTTCCCAGTGTCGCCCAGGGTGATCCTGGCAAGACTGTATCCTTTGATTCCATCCTATCTCTTAAGGGATTGAGCATGGGTGTAACGTTAGGCTAGTTCCGCAATTGTCGAAGTCGTTAGGCCGTAGGTGTCACTGCGTCCTAAAATTTTTAGTCCAGCCACTTCCCTGGCTAAAGAATCGGCAATGCGATTACCTTTACTCCTGTCGTGCCCTTTAACCCACCTCAGGATAATATTGTTATCTGCCGAGGCGTTAGCTAAATCTTGGTGGCACTCTAGTACTAGCCTCGATATAACACGTTGTCTGTTCAAGGCTAATAGGGCTTGTGCAGATTGCATCTTTTAGAACTTTGTATACTTGTAAATCGTGGTATAGGTACACACAAAAGCTTATCGAAGAGCTAAAAGCGGATGTCTTAATGGGGCAACCCTTTCACACAACGGCCACGAGATATAGCGTTAATTAATAATAATTTTCAAATAACTATACCAGTTAGAGAAGACTGGTAGAGGCAGGTTGAGGCAACTTGGTAAGAGGACGACACCAAGACAGAAGAAGAGGTGTAGTAGCTGGAATGGTAGGGCTAAAACAATGGATAGCTATTCAAATAAGCCTATCTAAGGATGCACAGCTTTTCAAGCTAGTTACGGTAATTCACCATAGCGTTGAAGAAATTAAATGGCAGGAAAGAGCATTCCCTTCAGTTGCCATAAAGGTCAATTCTAAGTTTCTAAGCTGGACTCATATAAGAAGAAGCCACGAGAAGTTTGCCAAGTGACTTGCGCAGAAACCAATATCGGTCTTGTTTAACTATGTTGCCTGGGTAACGACCGTTTCATGCCATTGGCGTTACAAACGATGTTTCATGCCGACAGCAATTTCATTATTGACATTTGAATATTACGTTTAGCTAGTTTTTTAGTGAGTGTTGTGTGTTTTATTCGATCTAAAACCATGTCTCCTAAAAAACTTGTTGGCGTTAAAGGAAAAATTATCCACAGTCAAGGCCGACAGGCTCTAATTTTGTGTTAACCTACAAAATGTGAAATTGGTACTCTACTGTCTACTCAAATGTGACCTGTCAAATAAAATTCAATATGGCGACACAGGGCAAACAAATGTGATTTAATACATTGTAGACCTTGGATTTTGGTATACATAAGTGTTTATTTTGGAGAAAGGTGCTTTTATTTTGCTTTGGTGTCTCTATACTAAAAATATACAATAATAAGTTCAGTCTTAAAAAACTTTTAAGCTGGGCATATCAATTTAGGACCAACTTTTGGTTGTGTACCTATATAAGAACATTATTTTTTTGTTAGTGGTTTTCACACTATCAAGAATTATTATTTAATATTTACGGGTAAGTACACACTGACTAAAACATATACAATATTATAAGGAAAGTTAAACTTTTATGAAATTGCAGGCATTAAAATTTCACTTGCTTGAATTGAAAGATATCACCTGCAGTATTTAACTTTTATGCTTACGGATTTCAGGAGTGAAACACCTACTTCAAAATGTTAACAACTTGTATTGTAGTCGGTTGTGGGAGCCGTTCAAATCGAGACCAAGTAAGCTTTTTTAAGGTCCCCGCTGTTTTAAAGAACTCATTTTTGGTGCACAAGAATGAATTAAGTGAGAAGAGTAGAGAAATGTGGTTAGCAGCAATCAATGGAGATGATTTAACAGAATCAAAAATCAAATATCAGGCTGTATGTAGCACGCATTTTGTTCAGTTTTGTTCAATAACAATATTTTTATAAAAACTAAGAAAAGTGATATATTCTAAATAAAAAATACTAATCAAATGAACAATATACTAAACACTAATAAAATATACTAAATTGAAGCAAAATATACTAATAAATTCGACTAAAAAGTCTTGAGCACTGTTTATGACTGAATAGACAATACAAAACTAACCAATTTGTCTAAATTGTTTGCCCTGCACGGCCATATTAGGCATTAGGTCACGTGATCTGGATTGCCTAATATGGCGCTGGTTTTGACGACAATCTGGTCAAAGATGATGGTTTGTCAACCACTGGTCAGGTGTTGACCTTGAGGTTAGGAAAAAATGTGTTCTATCATCATGTGTCAGCTACTTTTGACTAGTGGTTACTAAACATCGATAGTTTTTGTGAATGTACTATCCATTATAAAGATATTGTACAAAATTTGACTTTCCCGCCTAAAATTTGCATATAAAAGTTTGTTTATAGGTATGTCAAAGCACCTTGTTATAGACAAATTATATTACTCTATGCACCTTGTTTTGTCAGATTGTTTGTTTTCGTTTCTATAATGGAAGAACAAAAAATAAAAGAAAAGTAGGGGAAAAACTTGATGCTTTATTGGTATTAACCAAAAAATATTATAAAATAATATAGAATAAAACCACAGATGCCGTAAACTGGAATATAAAGCAGCAATGTTGGAAAAACATTGCCGCTGAGCTAAACAGTTCCGGAATTTATGGCGGAAGGTCTGATCGTCACTGAGAATTTTATAGTAATTCACCCTATCTCGGATTAATTTTTGTCTTCGAGGTTGAGGCATGGGAAAGGATAACTCATCCTCATCTGAGCTATCAAGTCCGGGATCAATCATTATTTTCATTATGATACTTTATAGGATTTATATTAAGCGCAAACGTCTTTTGTCCACGACCACCTAATAATAAGTCAATATTTTACCTCCTAGCTAAAGGTATATGCTACCCATATATCAACTGTCGTGAATTATGGTTCATAATACACTGTAGTGTATTATGGTTCATAATTCACGACTAGAGATGGGGGTACAATATGAAATAAACTATTAAATCTGTGTATTTTGTTCAGGAAATTTGTTTCTGACATATATCGTATCTATAAAATATTGTAATTTTTAGTATTGATACTTTTCATAACGATATTTTCTAATATTAAGTATTTTAAAACAATATATTTATAACGGTACGTTGTATTGATACTTTCTACAGTATCGCCCATCTCTATATATGTCAAATTATTTGAAGTAGCTGCCACAACATTTTGAGGTTAGTAATGACTTTTACTTATGAATAAATAAATTAAGTGTCGTGGACAAAGTATAGTATTCTACTCGCAATTTATGGCCATAATTCACTTGGGTGACTTGCGCCCCTCGCCTGCGGCTCGTGACGCAAACGTCACCCATCGTGAATTATGACTATCATAAATTGCTCGTTTAATAATATACTATTATTTACAAGTAGTCAATTAAAAATAAATGGAGATGTGCTGTGACAGAAATATATTTATTCAGAATTGTCAAGATTGTGAAGTAAAATGTCACCAAAATTAGGTTAACCAGTGGTCACAGTCTCAACAAGAACTCAAAGTGCCTGTTACATTATCCTTTGGTCAAAAAACTTTATGGGCGAGTTGTATCAAACACTTAAACTCGGTTTAATGATAACTGATGTTTAGACTGTTGCTGATTAATGTATTTATTATTAACAATTACATCAGTCTAAACATCAGTCATCATTAAGCCGAGTTTAGGTGTTTGGTACAACTCGCCCTAACCTATGGTTATAACGAAGCAAGCGGTCATAGAACACAAACCTCTTGTCAGATCTTGTTAACCATAACTAGAACTATTAACCAGAGGTGATAGAACCGGCCCTTAGACGCACTTGGAGACCATTGCAAGGTCATGATAACATAGGTATCAGGGAGGGTCATAAGGGCAACAAATTGGCCGATGAAATGGCCAGACGGCACATCGATGCCATTAATTGGACGGGAACCGTTCTGCCGCAAAGTCGACAATTATTATGGCCACAGGGAAGTGATAGGCACAGAATTTCCTAGAGTGGTGGATAATATCACCAGGACAGAGACACAGGCGAATGACAGGAGAACTATCAAATCCTTCAAGGCGCTGTAAGCTTTACAGGCTCGCAAAGCAAATGGGGTTGACAGACAAAGCTATGTGCAGATTTTGTCAGCTCGCAGTGGGATTGCCGAAATAGGCCAATCCAAATTAAATTAGCATCTTAGGCACATTCTGGTTTGAATATGTTATATTGATTTGGTAAACAATAATAACACTTCGACAAATTAGAAATTGGAACAATAAAATAATATTAAATTTATGAAACAATGTTTGTTTTCCTATTTAAATAACAATGAAATCATTTAATATAATGAAAGTGGTATTTGTTTTTATTACGACGCATAAGAAAATTACTATGTCATATTATACAATTAGGAATTAAACTATAAATAGATGCAAGTATTTTATAAAAATAATTCATATTTACGAATCCAATTTGGGCCCCTTAATGACTGTCAAGGCCACTATAATAATTATTGTCATGTGTCACATCGATTATGTTCGTAATTGTTTGAAGTTTGAACCAAGAACTGAAAAGTGAGTCTGTCTTGACTGCCCGAGAAAATTTTTATTGTTCTAGATAGGTTGAAATTTATGTCCTAGATCCGCGCCCTTATACACCTGCACCAGAGTCTGAGGGTGTTTTTGGTATAAGGAAGGTCGTAGTTTACTGTTGGAGGCATTATATCAGAGGTCATTCCTAGAATACTGTGACTTTCACTGTCCGCTAGTATTCTGCTTCATTCTGTATAAGCCTGATTTGTGCATTTAGAAATATGCGCAATACTGTATGTTGTCTCTTTCCAAAAATATATAGAGAGGAGGTAGGCCGTAGGCTGACAGTGTGGAGCTGATAGCATCAGTAATTGCCAGACAAGCCTGTCTCTGTAAACCAGAGAGCTTTGCTTGGGCCGTTCACTTTAAAGCTTTTGGCCACCAGGCAATAGCTGTGATCATTGGTCTAACGATCATCACATATATCCAATAGATTTGTTTGGGTCCCAATCCCCAAGATTCTCCACAGATCCTGCGACATGTTCACAAGGATAGTCTGGCCTTATGGATAACTTTTTCCAAGTGAGCGTTCCAATAAAGTTTCATTTCTAGGATAATCCCCAAATATTTTACTTCCGCTGCAAATGGAAATGACGGAAGTAGAGAACTTACTATTAAATTCCTTGGTTAATTCAGGATTTAGATTTTTGAATAAAAAACTCATTTTCTTGCGGTGGTATGATTGTTATGTGTCAATGTTTCAATGGCTTGTAAATAAATAGCTCAAGCGGACTGTATAACTATGTTGCTTACAACCTTTAATGATTAACAATCGTAAAACTAATAAACGCAATAAGTATGAAATGAAAATTAATAACAATTTTTCAAATGCTAATTAACTGACAATTCTAATCATAATTCTCTCGTTCGACAATGTCAGTACTGACACATTTTATTACCCCTTTGATAATTAATAAGTTTTGTGTTGTTGCTACATTCACAATTCTCACCAATGATTACAAAAAATGATTCGATCTTTCAATTATTATAATGGATAGCCCGTTTATAAAGTACCTGAATGTTAGAACAATAATTATTTATTGATTATTTTCAATATAATGATCACCTTTTGTTATTGTGTAACAATAAATTTAATCAATCAACTTATTTAAAAATCATTTAATTCGTTTAATCCGCTAGTAAGTGATGTTTGCTGTCAATTCCAGTATTAGAAATTCGAATAAGTTCAATTGATTTCCATCAGTCGAAGAAGATGTATTTCCAAAGAATAATATTGCTTAATTTCTTGTTACAAATATCACTGGCAACTGAATCGAGTTTAGTGGATGTGGAGCTAAAGAAATTTTTCAAGAAAATAGTAGACTGTAAAACCGTTTTTGTACCTACATGTCTTGTGAATCTACCTAAACAACAAAATATTACACCCGCTTTCAACTGGTTCCTGTCTCAAAACACATGTGTAGCATTACCGTATATTGGTGATTTCAATATTTACCAAAAATTCAAAGCACATAGAGTCTACATTTTCGTTTATAATTATCAAGAAATATATGAAACGAGTGATATAATTGCGAAAAGTCCATTATACCAAGCCGATATGGAAATTTCTTTTATAATAACTGAAAAATTAACCGACAAAAATTTTCTAAGTCGATTACTTCCTTATATTTGGTCTAAAAATATATCCAAGTTCATTGTAGTTTTTGTTTTTAATAAATTAAATGTGTATACGTATAATCCTTTCAAAGATAATTCGATAATAAGAATCAAAAGTTTTGGAAAACATTGTCGAAAGCTGTTTGAAGATAAAGCAAAGAATATGTATGGATTCCCATTGAGAGTAATATTTGTGGAACGAAGACCCTACGCATTTATCGATAAATTTAATGAATGGGCTGGTGAAGATGTTTCTATTTTATCGTTGATTTCAGAACAGTTGAATTCTTCCATAATAATGGCAAACAAAAATGAAACTATAAACGAACGAAGTGCTAGTAATTATTTAAATTCAAACAAGGCTGATTTAATTATTACTAGGGTTTTTCAGGTAAGTATTCCACTTCATATTTTTGATGCGCTGATGCAGATTTTAATTCTATAAATGAAAACATTTTTCAATTTTATATCCGTTTATATGTTGGGTCCTCCGCACAAAACCTCGACCTCACACTGTCGCTTTTCCTCTTTCGCTTACATTACTTTACTCTTGCATTCCAAAGTTCACATATATTCTAGGCTGGGTATTCTTGAATAGTTCATACACATCTATTTCTCGGAGGAATTTTAGGATGTCTGCAGGCTTCAACTTAGGCAGATGTTCCTCTTCTATCCAGTAATCTCCCAGGTGCTGTGCTCTAGGATTCTGAAGTGCTGTGCAGTTGGAAAGTATGTGGATGGAGGTTTCTTCTTTTATGCCACAAATTCTGCATTCTTTTTCCTCCACTATTTTGAGCTTTCTTAGGATCCCTGTTAAAATTCTTAGCGCAGTTTTACTTTGACTTATGCATTCATTTGATCTCAACAGGTTGTAGTCACCCAGAAGAGTCTTTGATTGTATAAGCCCTACTAGATCTTTCCAATGGTCAGATCTTCTCTTTTTCTCAGCTTTACCTATTTCTTCCAAAATTACATTGGGGCTGATTCCGCAAAAGGGTTCAGGCCCCCAGAAAAGTATTTCAGTCCCCCTCTTTGCTAATTTATCTGCTATTTCATTTCCTTCTATTCCAGTGTGTCCTGGAATCCATAGTAAGGTGACTATATTGTTCTCGCCTAGTTCATTGAGTTTGTCTAGGCATTCCCACACCATTTTGGAACTGATTACAAAAGATCTCAGTGCTTTAATGGCTGCTTGACTATCCGACATTATGATAATCCTTTGCTTTCTGTATCCTTTATCAATATTGAACTGGGCGCACTTTCTTATGGCGTGGATTTCCGCTTGAAAGATACTTGGTTTTCCCAAGCTTTCAGAGTGTTTGGTTCCTGGCCCGAACACTCCTATTCCAGTTCCTTCTATTGCTTTTAGTCGTCTGTGTACCATTGAATGGCATTCTTTCCAAGTCTGTTAAGATTAAACAACTACTTCCCGAGCTACAGGTCCCGACGGATATTGAAATACACTTCAAAGTCAAACGGGGTTGGTATATCTACAAGATATTTAGCACCAACCATTCTGGATTGCAATTAGAAGGGACAACATCAACATAACTTGTAGACCGATTTCGGCGTATTTACACCTCATCAGTACAAGGTATATGCTCTCCGTCCGCAAGCTCTAAGAGCTTAATCACGGACTGAAGACGACACCAATATCACAACCAATACATGTTTTCCAGTAACGAAAGTGTAAAAGTCGTGTCAATAGCGACATCTTCATTTCCAACTGCAGACCAAAATATCCTAACCTAACCTATTACAGGAACGTCTTTTTTTTTATTTTTCGTTCAAAAAATGTATATATATTTTTTTTTATTGGTGAGCCATTTTACCTATTTAAAGCACGCCTCAGCGTGTTTAAATCGAACTTTTTAGCACGCGCGTGTTTTAAAGTTACCGTGGCAACATCAACAACTCGAGAAACGAAGTCTAAATCTATGGTCTAAATCATGTCTAAATGTCAATTTTTTTATTATTGATCTGACAGGAGTAGTTTGTAACGTCAAAACTTTTATTCGAACGATATTTAACAATGTGAAATTTATAAATTAAAATGGAAAGTGCCGTTGGTATTGTTTGAAATATTAATATTTCCATTTTTCAAATCTTAGGAAATGGTATTTAAATTAATACTATTGACATTCACAGAACTCAATAAGGTTGAACTTCCATCAAAATACAAATTAGTTTATGTTTTTCTCATTTCCATTACAACATACGTCACGAATTCAACTATTTGACATTTAGTTGACGTTTCCATCTATGATTTCCATTTCTTGTTGTTGTAGTAGTTATAGACCGGTATTTATAATTTCAAAGTGAACCAATAAAAAAAAATATCGTAAAGTATTCGTGGATAACTGGTCTTTAAAACACTTGCTCTATTTCGAGCACCCCGGCTTCGCCGTCGTGCTCAAAAAATCGCGCGTGATTTAAAGACCTTAATATCCACTTATACTTTAATATACTAATATTTATTTGATATTAGTTTCAGTGTATCTACTTAAATAAGTGGTGGGGATAAGTGGGAACTTTGTTATAAAAAAACGCCCATAGCTTTTCCACCATCACAATCATAATTTCGACAACCATGCACGCTAGAGGGCACTAATTTTCTCAAACCTAGTTATCTTTTGTAAATATTAAATGAAAGTATGCAGTTTTAATCGGGGATGATGGAAATATACCTCTCCGAACAATGAACATACTGGAAGAGTGAACAGAAGAGTATAATCTGATGTAAACATGAACGATATAAAAGTTTTATTCGTTTGGCGCTGTAGCAGAATAGCGTCAGCCAAAATAGCGCTTGACAAAAACAGCGGCGTTGAAAATAGCGCTGGACAAAAACAGCGGCGTTGATAATAGCGCTGGACAAAAACAGCGGCGTTCAAAATAGCGCTGGACAAAATAGCGCCACACAAAAATAGCGCTGGACTAAAACAGCGGCGTTCAAAATAGCGCTGGACAAAATAGAGCCGCACAAAAATAATTATGCTTCATTATTTAGTTTCCCATATTTTAATAGTTGATTTTTTAAGGATATTTCAACAGTGCTATTTTGTCGAGTGCTATTTTGTTCGCCGCTGTTTTTGCCCGTCGCTATTTTGTCCAGCGCTATTTTTGTGCGTCGCTATTTTGTCCAGCGCTATTTTGCTCTGCGCTGTTTTTGTCCAGCGCTATTTTGTCCGACGCTGTTTTAACCTAGCGCTCTTTTGACTGACGCTATTCTGCTCCTGAGCCATGGCTGAGAGACATTCTTATTGAAACACCCGGTACAATTAGGTACTTTTATTCAAATTAACTGCAAAAATATCTGAGTTTTTTGCAATTTCGAAGTATTGTTAAATCCCATTTAAAATATCCGATGAATGTATGAAATTTATAAACTATACAAATCCATAATCGATATTCGAAAAATATTCCTTCACATTCTCTAACCTTCAACAAACAATATAGAATGTTTCAGAAATGCGGAATAATAAAAATTTATTTTATTTATATATTTTTCATTATGGATAATACATACACTTTTTAAAAGTTCAGAGTAACCTTACAAGAAATTTCAGAATATAGAAAGAAAAGCGGTTTGCGCACATAGCATATAGCAATGCATGTATGTTAGACTTTTTGCCGTATAATCACAGACCAGAGCAAATATTCTCGATGAAGAAAAAGTACTTCGTATCCCTAGGGAAGTTAGTTGTCCTCTCCTTCCTAGTCTGGAAACTAACTATGAGTTTTCTTCATGATATAATGGAGGAAGCTGTGTGTGTACTTTCTATGGGGGGAAGGAAGAATTATTTCCAAATAACTATTGTCTGTGAAGATTTGGGGTTTTTCAATCCACCCAAATCGTATGTAGCCCAATCGAATTGGTATTTTTGATTTACAAAAATTTTAAGCGGCAATATTCCTTCGGAATTCCTCAAGAGGGTCACTGGTAGTCTACATTCAAAAAGTTGGGGTACCAGACTTGTTGCTTCATCCCCATCTTGATTTAATGGGTTATTTTTTGTCTCTTGAATAACTGGTTTATTTTGAATTTGACACGGAAAATAGTTATTACAAAAGTTGTTTAAAATTGAATTTCCTAAAATTTTCATTCCCATCAATTTTTTCGTAGGATCGATTTTTTTCGATTTATACATAAAAACAGTTGGGAGTGCACCTAAGTATTCTAGTATCGCGTTTATCATTGATGTTGTACCATTATGTTTTCTGTTTGATTTTTTGTTACTGATTGTCATTGTGAATTTGATGTGTTGGAAATGTTATTTGATACAACTATGATTCCGATTTTTTCTAAAGTTTATATTTTTGTGGCTCACGTTCACGGTAAAGGAAAACAGGGGTGTAAATAATCAGTTTATCGAACAGTATAATTTTTACAATTTTTACAATTTTCAGTAATTTTTTAAAAGTTTTTCGAAATTTCAATTACGTCAAGTTTTCGTCGTTCGATTCTTCCTCGTAATTGTCGACGAATTCGACCGTAAGCTCATGAGGTCAGTTTCAAGATTTGGAAACAAAAATAATTATTAAAACGACCAATTAATAAAGGATAATACCATTTGCGTAAAAAAGTATCTTACCGAATATACCTTGAACATTGATAAATTGTACTAATTCTGCTTTCCACAAGCGTGCTGCTTTAAAGTGCCGCCTTCGGCGTCGTGCTGTTACCAAGCAACACGCTTTCGGAATGTATGACAAATTTATCGCAAATTATCAGTGTTCATGGTATATTATAGCTGATATGATTTTACCCACACTCTTCTTAGGTATTAATCGAATAATTGTAGGAAATTTAATTTTAAACAACTTTTGTAATAACTATTTTCCGTGTCAAATTGAAAATTAACGAGTTATTCGATAAACAAAAATTCACCTCCTCTTTTTGGGTATAAATTGAAAAAGATCGATCCTATGAAAAAATTTATGGGGACCAAAATTGTAGGAAATTTAATTTTGAACAACTTTTGTGATAACTATTTTCCGTGTCAAATTGAAAATAAACGAGTTGAGACAAAAAATAGCCTCTTATCTCAAGATGGCGGATGAAGCAACAATTCTGGTACCCCAAATTTTGGAATATAGTCTACCAGTGACCCCCTCCAACGAATTCCGAAGGAAAATTGCTGCTAAAAATTTTTGTCAATCTTGGGCCCGGTTTTGAGCTAACTTGACTGGGCTAATGATAGAAGAGGACTGTAATATCATTAATTAAAAACCGCTGGTGACGATGTCATCCTTCCATTGTCTACCAAATATAAGACATTGAGATTCGTTTCATATTTTAGCTTGATTTATTAAAATGTTCTAACACTTCATACACACATTACACATTGCAAATCTGGACTTCCAGTCCTTTTTCTGTTTACACTTTGACATACAGATTGCGAAAAAGCTTTTCGAACCCTGCGATTTACACAAATACTACAAGGAAAATATGAGAAAAACAGCTTGAGAGGGAGAGACAGAATAATTGTGCGTGGTCAGTGAGGTCTTTTATTTAGTTCCAGAGGCTGGCCGAATGTTCATTGTCCCCCTATTTTAACCGCTGTTGCCAGAAGCGCAAATTAATTTGTACAAATGATATTTTTGTCTCGTTATCGTTGATTTTTATTCGAGCTCATGCACTATTAGGTAATACTAAACACTTTTATCCGGCAACAGTGTCCTTTACAGAGAGAATTCACTAGGTTGTCCTGTTTCAACTGTTTCAACTGAATATTTCTCGAAATTACTAATTATTTTCAAAATTGTTGACTTTGAAAGAATTGAAAGCTTTTTCGCAATCTGTATATATTATTTACTTAGTAGGTTTATATTAATATAGAAAAATACACATCTTTTGTAGTTTGCTTTAGAACAATTTTTTGAAGCTGCCACACCCTTTCTACCGGCTTTCTTATTTTCCCCCATTCACACGTTTGTGGCAAAAGGTACTATGCGAGTATTATTATAGAAAAAAACACATCTTTTGTAGTTTGTATTAGCACAATTTTTTGAAGCTGCCACACCCTTTCTACCGGCTTTCTTATTTTCCCCCATACACACGTTTGTGGCAAAAGGTACTATGCGAGTACTGTTGTTTTGCCGGGAAGAATTTTGTTTTTATCAGAAGGGGTAACGCCAGTTCCATGTCTGTAGCATGAGCGTGGAAATGGGCTCTTCCAAGGGAGATACCATGGGCGTAGTTAGAGGAATTAATTTGAAATATATCAGTTATATATATAGTTTTAGAACAGTCTGTATTCATTTTAAGCTGTTCTTCGAGAGCCGATGCTGCCATCTTCGCGCGGAAAATTCAATTTAATTGTTTGATATCGACCTTTGTTTCTTTCAGGGTTACTGGAAAAATACAACATCATCTTATCCGTATGAAATTGAACACAAAGTAGTAATAGTACCAAAGCCGAAGAAACGACCATTGTATAAACATTTTTTACAATTATTTTGGAACGAAAACCTTGTTTTGAATAATGTTATTATGATAAGTGTATTGTTGATAGCATATTATGGACGAGAACTACCAAAAAAATCGGCTATAATCAGCTTAATTTTTAAATGTATCATGATTGTAACAAATTCGCCAATTCCCAACTTTTATAAAATCAAAATCGGCTACAAAATCAAATTTCTTTTAATTTTGTGGATATATGGCATGGTAGTGCTTACCACACATTTTAATTGTTCTCTTACGAGCATGCTAGTGAAAAATAAATCAGAAAAACCGATCAAAACTTTGGAAGAACTAAGAAAAAGTAACTTGAAAATTTTTATTAATGCTTATTTTGTCCAAAACAGATTTATACCAGAATCTTTGGGCTTAAATAATCAATTTATTCTGGTGGCTCGAGCCGGTGACATGTTTTTTAAATATGCAGACAGAAATGAGTTTGCTTTCACAATTCGCAAAGGAGTAGCCAAACATTTTATTAATAGCTATAAATCCAAAAAGGGAAGGACTCGATATGTTATTGTTGAAGAATCATTAATCCCGGGAGTCAATATTTATGCTTTTCAAATAAATTCAGCCTATATTTCTCAGTTTAATAGGAAATTATTGAGAATGCAAGAATCCGGATTTGATTTTACTGATAGAAAGTTGAAAATTAAGGAGAGGCCGAAAGAAGCGGTATTTTTAACTTCCTCCCATTTAATTGGAATCATGATTATATATCTAGCTGGAAATTGTATCGCTTCTTTAGTTTTTTTAGGAGAACTACTATGGAAAAAGCATACAAAGTAGTTTCCACCTCTTTGAAAATGCACATTGCTTTTTAGAATAAACCAGATGCTTTAAAGAATTTGAAATAAATAAAATTCCTAGAACTTCATTTTATTCAATTAAAACTGCAGTGTGCTCGATTGAGTTGATGTGAAACATATTAAAATTTAGCTGAAGTAGTTAGGTAGTTGAATCTAAATTATTGTAATAGTTATGTATTAACCAACAAAATTACTTAAGAGATTGTTAATTCTATATAATATTATTAGAAAATACTTTTGTTTGGAGCTTTGTCAATTTGTTGTAAGGTAGATGTATCAAATAAAGCACGGTTTCAAACAAGGCCCACCCACTCGTTAATCTTTACGGTAGATAAACAACAGACCCATCTAGTAAAAAATGAAAGTGTGTACTCTGTTTTCAATATACAGGTAAGTACATAGTACTAAGCCGCAGTGCTACAAGGTGACCCTTTGAGTCCTCTTCTCCTTTATTTATTACTAGTCTGGAAACTTTCTTTCTGTCAAAAGATGCCTAAGGCCTGATGCAGATGATTTGATGACCATAGCTCACTCCGAGGTACATAGATGTTGAAAGAAAACTCAGTATTCTAGAAGAATATGAAAATCAGCTGACCTCAATGTAAAAACAACAGAAAAAAACTAAGGTTTTATTTTAATATTGTGCCTGTTTGTATGTTTACATGGGAAAAACGTGTAGGTACTCTGCTTATCTTTTTTGCTATTAAATTACTGCTACTGATAAGACAAAACAAACAGCTGGTCCAATTTTTTCAATTATGTTAAAATCGAAAATAGATATGTGGCATCGTAGGATTCAACTTTTTGAATCCTTAGCGCTCAACACCTTAAATAATTCTCTCCCAATTTGGGGAGCATGGTACTTTGACATAATTGAAAAGGTTCAAATATACTTTCTGAAACGATTACTTTGTGACCCAATAACCATACCGGATTATATTATTCGACTAGAAACGGGAAGAGTTGAATTTCTTTGTATGTATGTTTTTTTTGGGGTTATATTCACTGAGAACTAAAAGATCAATTGTGCCCCCTTACTTCTACTTAGTTTCTGAGGAGAGTCTCAGAAACTAGTAGTTCGTTTAGTCCTATTTCCCGAAGGAATTTTAGGATGTCTGCAGGCTTTAACTTAGGTAAATGTTCCTCTTCTATCCAGTAATCTCCCAGGTGCTGTGCTCTAGGATTCTGAAGTGCTGTGCAGTTGGAAAGTATGTGGATGGAGGTTTCTTCTTTAATGCTACAAAATCTGCATTCTTCTTCCTCCACTATTTTGAGCTTTTTCAGGTGTGCATTTTTACTTTGACTTATGTATTCATTTGATCCCAAGAGGTTGTAGTCACCCAGAAGAGTCTTTGATTGTATAAGCCCTACTAGATCTTACCAATGGTCAGATCTTCTCTTTTTCTCAGCTTTACCTTTTTCTTCCAATATTACATTGGGGCTGATTCCGCAAAAGGGTTCAGGCCCCCAAAAAGGTATTTCAGTCCCCCTCTTTGCTAGTTCTTCTGCTATTTAATTTCCTTCTATTCCAGTGTGTCCCGGAATCCATAGTAAGGTGACTATATTGTTCTCGCCTTGTTCATTGAGTTTGTCTAGGCATTCCCACACCATTTTGGAACTGATTACGCAAGAGCGCAGTGCTTTAATGGCTGATTGACTATCCGACATTAAGATAATCCTCCAAGATACTTGGAGTTTTTCACAAGCTTTCAGAGTGTTTGGTTCCTGGCCCGAACACTCCTATCCCAGTTCCTTCTATTTATTTGTAACATCTTTAAGATATTTTTTAATTGGTTACTAAATCTACTTGAAATGGCACAAAATAGATTGTCAAAATAGTATATTATACACCAAGGTGGTGAAGACTATTATTATTGACCACTACTAGCCAATTTTAAGACAAAAATTAGAAATAATTCACAAAAGCACCACGAGAAGCGTTTACTCCATCGTCTGACTGACAAGTACACTGTCAGCTTTCGATATATTACGAACGTACTCGTTATGTCATCAGTCATTTTTGGTTGAGCGCGAATTTTAAACTAATGGCATTTAAATTCAAATAATTTTATCTTGATAGGTAATTTCAAGTAGCAAACACGTTAGAGACCATCTCCTGGGTATACAAAATAATGTTGCTCAAGTTTTTGTTGAATTCTCAAAATATTTGAATTAGTCCATTATTGACCTAGGTTGATAATAGAAAAAATAATTATTAGCCACCAATAGAGAAATTCAACCTCTCAGTTGGCTAGAAGAAGCAATAATTGTCAACTTAGCAGCTAGTAGTGGACAAAAATAAAATAATTGGGATTTAACTAAAAATGATAGGCTTTGCTCAAGACTTCGAGGAACGTTTTGTTTTATAGAACTGTTGCAAGGTCAAGAGTACGCTTGCTCTATAAAGCTATCCCAACGATTTTCACCAGTTGCCCACATACGTGCAACCCAGGAGAGTATGTATAGTTTGGCAAGTTTATCTGAAGCTATGCGGCGTCGGTAAGAGGCGAGGAAAAACATGGCGCCTATCTGTCAAACGTACAAATGGCGTACGGTACCTATTTTACCAAGTAAAACTGAAAATACAAAGGTAACTGACAATACCAACGCCACTGGATAAATCAATATCAGTAAATTGACGAAGTGAGAGGGAAGATCTCACGCACGCGCTTGCCAATAAGAAGTCAGCTGGTCGATACAAATCACCAATTATGTAATTCGGAGGGTGTGGTCATTATGGTTTCCGTACAACGCTGCCAGAGCTTCAAAAAACCCATAACAAATTTGGAAAAGTGTTCATCTTTAAATATTCATAAATTGAAAAAATAATGTTAATAGAATAAATCCAAGGAAACAAGCACATTATAAAATTAACGTTCAATCATATTTTTAATATTGTTAATAATAAAAAGACCCTTTTCTAATTATTATCACTACATAGTTAGATCCTCAGTTTTGTCATAGTTAAACGTGGCAATGTCGAATGTTTTCGACTGCATTCCTTTCACGGTTTCAGATAAACTTGCCCAAGTATACCTGCATAAATAATAATAAGCACCACTAAAATATATTATGGAAAGTACAAAACACGGTCTTTCTACTTCCTCAAGACAGTCATTAATCCAAACTACTGAATCTCCTGACTAAAAAGAAAGCTATTTCAAGAAACCGTTCGAAACCAAGAGACGTCTAGAAAGATGGGAGTATTGAACCAATATTTAAAATGGCTGAAACGAAAGGTAGTTTCCCTTAAACAATTATTAATATACCGTTTAAAAAGTACGAACTTGATAGAGGATGAAATAGTATAATATTATGCAACGATCAGGTGATAACCATTGCATGAGAGTTGCATACACTATTTTTTCTACGAAGCAATTTGATTCAAAGAAACATAAAAAAATGTACTACCCGGAACTCGAACCCGGCATGTACAGATCTTATGCTGCGCCTTTCCTCACTGTACTACGTGACCACATTATTGAACTAATAGAAAAAAGTGTTTATAGGTATGTTACTGTTTTACAAAATTAGTAATAAATTATTGTAAACAAAAATTAATAAGTTTAAATATATATTTACCTTGGTCATTAAGTATTTTTGGTCTGGTGCTAGACATTTCTTTTGAAAACTGACGCAAAAGATTTAAACTGTCATAAAACACATGAAACTATCAAACATTCTACAGAAAATTCCACTTGATTTTTAACCAATCAGAACGTGTATTTCTGTCAGATCACCATAGCAACGGCTGAATTTTATCGGAAATTTTTTCCTGGTGGGTACCCAACAGCGAATTATACTGGAAATTTTTTTGACGTTTATAATGACAGAATATTTTTTATGCAATCTAATTTTTATTTGTTTACATGATAATTTTGATTAATTTCAACAAAATGCTTAAATGTTTTCTAAATTCATGGACCATTATGATTGATGACGCAATTATTGTATACTATGGCAGGTTGATTCGAAGTTGCTTGCTCTTGATTTAGAGATTCTTGGACTGTCTTTGCAGAAGTTGAAGCAGACATCATTGCGTCAATTATATCCTGATGATGGCCCGAGTCAATTTGCAGATATGGTTTTATGGAGTGACTGCTACCATGCCCTGTTATTTTAATTAATTGCTGTTCTCCAATTCCCGTTTTGACTAGAGTTGAAACAGCAGTGGCCCTCGCAGAATGATTTGTTATTTTGATTTTGTTGACATCGATTCCAATCACTGATGCCGCCGATTTGAACCAGGAAGATGTTGTATTTTGTCCAATCGGGCTGTTCTTGTACCAACCTTTGGAATTGGGGTGGGGCCAGTTTGGATTTGGAGTTAAAAATAAACGATTCGTTTTGATGAGTTGGTCTCGCTTGCTTATTAGTTTTTTGAACAGTCTTACTGGGCATAATTCTTCATTATTCGGTATTCGGTACAAGCCACTTACTGTCGGCCATTCTTTTTGAACCACCTTGAGTGGTCTTGGAGAAAACCGCGTTATACTCAATGCGTCCTGTTGGTTTCCCTTGATTGTCAATTTTCTCCACAAAATATTCTATTGTTGATGCCGCTCCTTCATTTCCTCTCCAGGCCAATTCATGAGCAGCAATGTGCAAGAACTTTCTTTGCAATCCTTCCGGAGTGTTTTCGTCACAAAGCTCAATAATCTTCATCAATTCGTCTGCTGATAGTGCGGATGAACTTGCCTTTCTCTTGGTTGGATCTATTTGTAGCTTCCTACGCTTCGCATTTTTTGCAGCTCTTGCGTTGACAAATTCTATGTCAGAGAATGGATTAAATTTGCGATTATACCTTTCGAAAAAATATTCCTGCAACTGCTTAGCTGTAGAATTCCATAGAATTTTGATAACACTCTCCTGGTAGTCTTCGGAGATCTTTTTTCGCATGTTGAAGGCATAGTCTTCAAGAATGAGCGCCAGTTCTTCCACAGGTATATCCGCTATTTCGAAATCATACGCTTTTTCTGTGCAAAAGTTTATAAACTGCTTCCATACACTTGCCTTCGATTTCCTAGTATTCGCTGGTGTCAACTGCTTAATATTCTGGCGAATATTTTCTTTACTACTTTCTTGACCGAAGCGAGATATTTTTCTACGTCGTGCTGTTTTTTTGACAGAAATAATTTCTAGTTTAGAGTTTCACTGAGTTGCCATGGTAACTGAATAATCAAGTTGACAAAACCTGTTTTGCAAGAACTTGATAAAGACGAAAATTGATGTTGCTGGAAACACATTTGGTGTGGAATTTTCTTACCGAATACCACACGAGGTCAAATTAAATCCGGAAATTTTTTGACCCCTAGTGGTATTACTAGTGAAAAGATTGGGTCTGCCTACTTGGGTATTTGAAAATCTAGATTTCTATTGGTCAATTTTTCAGTTTTATAATGAAAACCCGTGTTAAAATGAGTATGAAACTGAAAATTGGCACTTAATTAACAACTTATAGTAGGATATATAGGAGTAGAAAAAAGCTTTTTTAAATATTAATTGTTACAATTGTGTAGATTATATGACAAAAATAAAATCCCAATTGCACTCAATGATCCAAACTTATCTTATTCAAAACATTCATTCATTTCCCAAAACTCTTAATTATTTCATTGGAAAACTTCCATTCGGTACACGTGGAAATACTTGAAATAAATTACATTATTTCTGTCCTTGAACTTTCAAACATACACTAGAACATACATACAGTACTATACGATACATTTCAGTAGATGTTTTACTCGGAAGGAAGTATGATGCGGATTTATTTCGCGTTTTTATTTATAGTGGTATTAAAAATAACCGAATGTGCGAGAATTTTAGGAATATTTACAATACCGTTTCATAGTCATCATGTGATATATCAACCAATTTGGAAAGAATTATCGTCAAGAGGACATAATGTAACGTTGATAACCGCAATTCCAAATAGTGATAAAACTTTATCAAATCTAACGGAGATCGATATATCGTTTATACGTCGGGTTATTCATGAAAAAGAATGGCCTCAAAAAATGTTAAATATGAATAGGTTGCAGAGATTAATGTTCCTACACGAAGTAGGTTGCACGCTCGTTGAGGAGGGAATTAAATATGAACCAGTCCAAGAAATGATAAAAGATGAAAATGTTAATTTTGATGTGGTGATTATACAAAACACGTTTCTTGTACATGGATTTATTGCTAGATTTAAAGCGCCATTGGTTGGTAAGTACCTTAAGTGGAAATATCGGAATATATCAAAGTAGGTATAACACGTGAGTCAATAATAAATATTTACAAATTTTAATTGTAAAATTGATAGTCCAGTTTACAAGTTCAAACGCGATATGATATCTAAAATAATTTATTACCAGATAACAAATTGCAAAAGTTGTAAGCAAATCAAGATGGGGAAAAATATTTAGTTTTTCGCAAATAACTCGGAAACTGTAGAAGATAATCAAAATTCTGAACGTAGGAGGAAGTTAACTCCCGAAAAAATCGATCTAGCTCAATAAAACAACAAATTGGAAATTGTTGATTGATTTAATTTTTTAGATCTATTTATTATACAGGGTGTCCCGTAAATAAGTATCGTAAATTAGAGGCATGATAGATCGTTCAGAAGTATTAAAAAATATTGAAACCCTCTTAGTTTGTGAGATACAGGCTGTTAAAAGATGCAGAAGAAATACACATTTTATTTCATATCTTCTCGAGGGATGGAAGTACAAGTTTAAAATTTTTTGTAGGTTATTGTCATTACCACGAGTGTGAAAATTTTGTCGGCAAAATTTTTCGATTGTCATGAAAGTTTGTTGCTTGGCAATTTTGCGAATGACATTTTTAACAAAAATGTCATGAGCAAAATTACCTAAAAGCAACAAACTTGAATACGACAAGAGAAAAATTTTACCTTACAAAATTTTTAATTGAGTGGTATTCGACATGACTATTTCACGAGAGATAAACTAAAAAATCATATGTTTAAACGTTTTATTTATTGCAAACTTCAATTATACAAAGCCAAAAAAATAATTTCACATTATGAAAAAAAAATTACTTATGTATGTAAAAAGTACAATTATTATAATTGTACGTTGTAGCATTATTTTGGGGATTGTTTTGCATCATAACCTGTGATGAATTTAAGTAAGAAACTGAGGATTCCTTTTCTTTATTTTTATTTTCTCGGAGGTTTTCTATAAGTTGGGAATGGTGTTCTTCATTTAATTGTAAATATGGTTTCAAAGAATGGGCAGAAGAATGTCCTGTAAGCTTAATTACTTCTTGTTCACCAACTCCTTCTTTTGCTAATGCAGATATTGTAGAAGCTCTATGTGAATGATTGGTTATTTTTATTTTTTTTTTGTCTATACCAATTGATTCTGCCGATATTTTTGTCCACTTTGAAATTGTATTAATTCACAATGGTGAATTTCTGTACCATATTCCTTTCTCCCAATTTGGATGTACTGTTAAAAATAATCTTGTTGTTGTTAGATAAGGATTGGATTCTCTTTTTTCAATAATTTTTAAAAATAAACGAACGGGACAGAAATTGTTGTTAGCATTATTTCTTACCAGCCACTTACTGCCAGATAAAGCTTTTGATCCTCCTTGTGTCGTTTTGGAAAAGATTGGGGTCCGTTGAACTATAGGGAAACACGAATTTTTGACTGATTTTGCGAAAAATCGATAGTACTCACCTATTTTGAGAATAATCCGTCAAAAAATTTGCGGGTTATACATATTTTGCTGAGAAAAATCCAAAAAAAGATTTTTTTTCGCCACTTGAGCCATAACTTTTGGACTAGTTATTTTATACAAACCACAGTTTAAATGTATTGCACTGTACGGAAAAGTGATCAACAACATGTGTTCTCGCTAATTATAACAACATTTCAGTTAGTTTCTTCATAATATTGTTTAAATTACCACTTTTATAAATATATATTTGACAGGCTACAAATTTGTATGGAAACAATTAAATCAAATGACAAATGACATAGAAGCTCTAGCGTAATGTGTGACATGGTTGTCAGCTGTAAACGATTACGTGAGAGTCATGATATTTTAAAAATATTAATTAATTATTGCATTCGAATTTCATCTTAGAAAGTATTGGATGAGAGGGATGAATGCATTGTAATGAACATCAATCTATTCAAGAAGAGGAAAAAATATAATAATTGGATTCACCCTTCCCCTTCTATAATAACTTAATGTGGATTACAAATAATTGGTGGCATTTGCCTTCCCCTCAAGATATTCAAGAAGGGGAAGGGAATATAATAATTGGATTCACCCTTCCCCTTCTTGAATAACTTAATGTGGATTACATAGTAGTGGATATCTTTTGAGGGGGCAAGGCAAATGCCTTACCCTCTAAAGATATTCCAGAAGGGGAAGGGTGAATCAAATTATTATATTCCCTTCCCCTTCTGGAATAACTTGATGTGGATTACAAAGTATTGGATATTTTTTGAGGGGAAGGCTGAATACAATGATTATATATTTGTTTCCCCTTCTTCAAATACGCAATATAAGGATATCATCATATATAAAATCATGTTCTTGGGTTTGTCTTGATTGTCGAGTAGTCGATTACAGCTGGCAACCACGCTACCAAGTATTGTATTTTGTTCTATGTTTTGTAGGTTGCATATCTGTGTATGCGATTATTATTAAAATTATTTATATGCAAACTGGTTGCCTGTCAAATATATATTTATAAAAGTGGTAATTTAAACAATATTATGAATAATCTAACTGGATTTTTTTCATAGATAGCGAGAACACATGTTGTTGATCACTTTCATGTACAGAGCAATACATTTAATCTGTTTTTTGTATGAAATATCATGCCAAAAAGTGATGTCTCAAGAGGCGAAAAAAAATCTTTTTTTGGATTTTTCTTTGTAAATTGTGTATAACCCGCAAATTTTTTGACGGATTATTCTCAAAATAGGTGAGTACTATCGATTTTTCGCAAAATCAGTCAAAAATTCGTGTTTCCCTATAGTTCAACGGACCCAAAGATTGGATTATATTCTACCCTGCCAGTAAAATTACCTTTATTATCATATTCTTTTTTAAAGTAATTAATGTCACAATTAG